>NW_019104767.1:58074-74627 GCF_001995035.1 Momordica charantia
GGATTTTTATAGAATGTGTCTATGTTTGAATGCATAATGTGTTGAAAAGCATGACTATGAATGTTTCATGATTTAGTTGAGCATGATGTGTATGTATTGTTGGTGAGGGCTACTTACGGAGTATATCTTATATACTCACCCCCCCCTTCTACAATTATTGTTTCAGGTGAAGGACTCGTTGGCGACCATGGTGATGAGGCGGAGGAGACATGGCGAGCGAGGACCATAGGCTGCTTAGTCACTCTTGCTTAGCTTAAATTATTAGTTAAGACCTTATGTTATGGTCAATAAACTATTTGCTCGTATTTGAATAATTGGGAGGTTCCCACTTGTTAATTTTATTTCGGAATAGGTGCCTATCTCAGTTTTCTTCCATTCATTGAGTTTTGCCTAGTTTGAATAATAAAATTTGCCTCGTGAGGTTGTCCACGAATGTTGTTGATTGATATTTTATGAAATTGATTTATTGTTGAATTGATGAGAAGTGGAACTTGATTTTATATAATTGTTGCATAGGGAGTGGCATGACGTGTTTGGGGTTAAGTCTAATCAGTTGGGTAGTTAACGTGACCTAAAAGTGTGTGGGAAATTCTGGGTCGTTACAACATGCAACTGGATATTATTTGAATGCATCTCTTTTCTATGACAACAAAAAAATAATTATGCAAGATCTTAAGGCTATGGATGGTTTGCTCAAAATTGTGCAATGATTGATACCATATGTTGAAGAACAAGTTTAGTGCACAATCGAATTAGAATAGTCCAATGAAGCTAAAGGGATGTGCAAGAGTCAGGTAGCAATGTTCACAAGGGCAAAAAAAAGACACCTGGTAATGACTGTCTTTTTACTTTTAAGTCTTTAGACATATTTTGAAGTTTGAACAACTAAATCATTTGTTTAATTGTGCATAGATCATCATGGTGGTCTCTTTATCGCACTAATGCTCCAGTTTTACAAAAATTAGCCATGAGAATACTTAGTCTAACGTGTGGCGCTTCTGGATGCGAGCGCAATTGGAGTTTGTTTGAACACGTAAGTGAGAATAATTTAGTTTTTAAGTTCTTAATTGAAGATTTAAAACTCTACTTTTGATTCTATATTCATTAATAATTTTGTCGATTCATTCCAAGAAAATTGAACAGGTTTGAGCACAAGCATCTTAATGACTTGGTTTATATAAAATATAACCAAGCAATTAAAAGAACGTTATACTCTGCAGCACCAACTTGATCCGATTTCTTTCGATCATATTGATGAAAGAAATGAAGGATTGGTTGGAAGAATAGAAGAAGAAAATAGTAAAGATGATAATGAGTTGGTTTTTGATAATGACCTCACATGGGAAGATGCAGCTGAGGCTAGTGGTGTTATAAAGCTTATAAAGCAAACTAGATCTACAAGATCAAGATCTAAATGAAAGTCACCTGCTACTGCCACAACTTCTAGAGTTCAAGTGGTTAGTGATAATAATTATGACACCGATGAAGAATAATTGAAAGGGAAGATTGTGAGGATGTCGAAGATGAAGAAGAGACTTTAGATTTAGAAGATGATGATGATCTTTGATGTCTACACCAATGTTTTAAAAGGCTAAAGGCGGCATCGAGGCTTTTTCTCTTGAAAAGGCGAGGCGTAAGCCTCAAGGCGGTATGAGGCGTAAGCCTCAATTTTAATTAAAAGAATTAAACAAATCCTAAATTTGTGTGGTCAAGTATTACCAAACATAATAGTTATATAAAATTATCAAAATATCCACCTGTTACTCGTCACTGAAAAAAAAATTCTAAAAAAACATCATAACATCACTACTAAAAAATTCTAAAAAAACATCATAACATCACTACTATTATCACCAATAGAACTTACTTATTCTATAAATTATTGTCTTCAATATTTTTTATTTTTAAAGTCTAGGTMGTAAAAGTAGTAATAGATTGAATTGTTACAACTCCTGCTTAGGATTCCATACAAAAAAAAMCTTGATATTTTTTAAGAATTGGAAAAATTAATAGTATTCTTGTAATCATTACACGAGGCGTATACTTTAAGCCTCAGTGCGTTTTCAAAGAGGCGTAAGCCTCTTCTATGCGAGGCGTAAGCCTCTTATAGTCCAAAGAAGGCGTAAGACTTGAGGCTAAAAGTTAGAGCCTTGCCTCGAGGCGGGCCTCAAGGCGTAAGCCTCAAAAGCCTTTTAAAACATTGGTCTACACTTGGATTTACTTTGTTATATTTCTTAATGTTGCTTGTTATTGTTGGGAACTAAGAGAATTTGGTTGTTTTATTTATCTTTTTGACATTTTGATATATGCACCGACACTATTTTAGTATTGATTTTTTAAACTATGTTTACTATATAAATTTATGCACTGTATATATAATTTTTATTTATTTATTAAGGTACGTCTTGCTTTACTCGAGCCTTGCCTTTTTTGTTGTCTCTCGCCTTAAGGCGATCAAATGGTTGGTTGCCTTGAGGTGCCCCTTGCATCTTGAAAACACGGGTGTCGGAGCAGTTGTTTCTTGTTCGAAATTGCGTGTTTGATGACTACACTCTCTTTTGGCCGTTTCTAGTCTTTTTCTCAATAGATATCCAAAGATTTGTTGTTGGTTAGTTAGCCTTCACTCACTTGCCCAAGTTAGGACACTTAAAAGAAGAAAACAATGCACACAAATTAAAGCACAAGGACACATAATGTATGGAGAAACACCTCCATTTTCGTACCTAACTTCAATACATTACAAGAAGAAATATGCAATCGTGTGGGAGTGGGGAAAGTATAATATAATAAGTTAAACTTAAAAATACAATAGATGAAGAGTAACTCGTAAAACACCAAAGAAAACTATAGATTATTGTTTCTATTTTCTGGTTCTTTTTAAAATTTTTAATACATTTTAAAAAATATATGAAACCAGACATGTTTTTTGCATCAACCCCTTGGTCTTTTAAGCTTTGTGGTACTGCAATTTTTTTTTTTTTATATCCATGAATGCCTGGGTCAATGTACACACACCTCAACTAATCTCAAGGCAACCGTCTGACCCTACAACATTTGGTGCCAGGAAATATAAAGGAATTACTAATTCCTAAGGTAGGTGGCCATCATGAGTATTGCAATATTTTAAATTCTTATTACATCATCGAAGACTTGTAGTGTTATCTATAAGTTAAGGGGATCGTGTTTATCGTTCTTCCCTTGTCCTTGAAGCTCTTTGATCATTTTTCTCAACAAAACTATTGTTCATTTTATTTGTAAAAGAGAGAAAGAAAGAAAAAAACAGAAAAACAAACTTCATCTGCTAATGAAAATGACCCATGCTTTACCTTTACAGGGTGTGAAAGGATATTTTCTTTATTCTTCAAGAACCGAAGAACGAGCTTTGATACAACCGCCTGGAGATCTTTTTCATTCAAACAGCAAGTAGCTTGGATGGGGAATATGCGATGGCACCAACTGCATATAGAAAATAACAAGTTACTGAATTGCAGTAAATGCAATCGTGGTGTCAAACTCAATTATGAAATGAAAATCAAAACTTTCATTCGATTTTAGTATACCTCCTCTTACAAACGAAGAAATTTATAGATGACATAAAACACGGACACAAAATGATGATGCTTCAATTGTCATCTGTTAATGTTCCAAAATGGCCTAACTATTGAATACGAAAAAAGCTAGAAAGAAAAAAGAGAGAGACCTCATCCTGAATTCGAACTTTTACCCCCCCTCATCTATGGATACATGGCCTTGGCCAGCTGCTCATAAAAATGCTTTAACAAGAGCCCCTTGGTTCTATATCTGAAAGTTAGGCAATCTCGTTGTCAATTCACTAAATGCAAGTTGAGATGCGGATTCCCTTCTTATTTTAGTAGGATAGACAGTTGGGTAATAATCTTCTCTCCGAATTTCAAAAACTTTACTCCCTCTCAAACCGAAAATCTGCCGTTGTAGAGCAGCTACGCAACCATACAACTGAAAATTGAGACTTAATTTCTAGAGGTTGTTAATTGAAGAGGAATTTGAGGAATGGGCATCATTTTTTTAATCAAGGAATCGAGAATTTTTATTGATATAGTGAAAAGCAAGAAAAGAACAAAAGTACAAAAATCTCAAAGGAGAGAAGAAAAAACTGAATGAAGATTAAGAACAATAAGGAGGAGTTATAAAGATCTCCCACTTCATATAAATATCTTGTAACAAAAAACCAAAAAAGATATCAAAAAGAGCACATCATTAAGTTTTCAATCTAGTCGCTTTAAAATACTTGAGCTACTGCTTTTGTGAGTTATCGAAAACTCTTTGATTCCTTTCCATCCAAATTCAAAAATAATAGCTTTAACCGCATTGCGCTGTAACAAAAGGATATTGATGCCAAAGAAGGTCCAATGATGAGCTGAGGAATATTGATGGAGTCTTGTGAGAAAAAGAAAGGAAGGATAAAAAAGAAAAGAAGGAATCTTCTTTTGCAGCACATAGAAAGAATTAAGACAACTATTTTGCAAATCCATAATAAGATATTGATCCATTCCTCTTCAGGCTTTTAGATTTCCATATAGCAGAAAAAAGATCTTTTGATAAAGGAGAAGAGAAAGTAAGTTGTCTTGTGAGTGATTTAACAAAAAAACAGCCTGAAGAATCAAAAATTCATCTCCTTGAATCGTTGCGAGACTCCAATTTCGCCCCCTCTAGTTCAAAACAAAGAGAGCTCAATTCAATAATTTCATCTTTTAAAAAATCCTCTATATGTAATCCTCCAAGAAACACATAACATCCCAGAATTCTGAAATAGCACCGTTGGGAGGCAAAGACACTTTGTGAAGAAGGGGAAAACAGAGATATAAAGAAGCAGTTCCAAGCCGGACATCCGGCCAAAAAGAAATCCACATGCCATTTCCGATCTTGAAGTGAGCATATTTATCCACCCGTTCCCAGATTTTTGAGATACTATGCCACGGACTTCTAAGGCCGACATTTTTTTTTTTTTTGCTGGATGACTTCATTCAAAATTATCTAAACCATGTATGCTTTCAATCAGCTTATTTTTCTTAGGAGAATTGTCCTTCCAAAATTCGTTAATCATGGGGATCTGCCGCTCTGGGGTCGTTTCCATCAACTTCAGAAAAGAGGACTTTGTAGTACCGGCCATCATCCTCCAAGGACCAAGCTGCTTTATCCATCCCCTCTCCTAAAGCAACAGGATCCAAAAGCTACACTAAGCTCACCCAAAAATCAAATTCTCTGAAAAAAGCCCTGTTCTAAAACCCAAATCCCAAACATTCTGATCTAAAATCCAGCAATCGGCTATGGAAGCATTCTGTTTCAAAGAGACCGCAAAAATCTGAAAAAGCCTGTGCAAGGGGGGTGTCACCCACCCATCTAAGGAGCCAGAACCTTATTCTTCCACCTTGAATTGCTTTGAAAGACAGAAAATTCCAGAAGAAGACACTTGTCTTTGCGATCTCGAATCAAGGTCTCCCCTTCGCTCTCCCTTTTGGGGCCATTGGCAGCCAACCAAGAGAATCAACCCCGTAAATACTTGCAACAACCCTTCTCCATAGGGTCTTTTCTTCATTCAGAAACCTCCATAACCATTTTAGCAACAGAGCATTATTTCTTTGTCTAAACGCACCGATGCCCAAACCTCCTAGTGTTACAAGGAAGGTCATTTGAGCCCAATTTACAAGATTCCAACAAGGGTGAGACCATGAGAGGTGCCCCCCTCCTAAAAGAAGTCTATCACCACCTTGTCCATCTCTGTTGTCATACTCACCAGGGCTTTAAGAAGCAAAAAGTAGAAGAGGGGTAAACTATGAACAGTATTGAAAACATCTCTGATATGAACCAAGATGCATTAGTCTTGCCGCTAGGACCAATCACTCGTTCAAGGGCCAAACAATTACAGCTAGCATTTGATTCTCACGTCCAAACAGTAGTGAGCTCCACTAACAGACATCAAGAGGATAAAGATGGGAAAAAACTTTATTCATGGTGTCAAATGAATATACGAGACGAAGATGAAGCCAAATGAAGACACGAGAAGAAGATGATGGAACTTTATATTACCAAAGTTATTTTTAAAAAAAAAATTGTTATTTATCTTATTTTAGGCCTTTTATATTTTTAGCACAATGATGTGGGCATTGAATTTATCAATTTTTGTGTGTTTTTTTTTAAATTAACTATGTCACTTTTACTTGGGGGTAGTATAGTCTTTTAGTTTCCATTGAGATTAGGGATTTAATCTTGTGAACAGAAGGATCAATGAAAACATAATGAATTTGGAGTGTTTTAGCATGATGACTAATGGTTCATCAACTTTGCAATTCTTGATCTAGATTGCAAACCTGAAACATTCAAGTTAGGTTTGATCAACCTTCTGATAGGCCCCCGATCATTAAACAATATGTAAGAAGAAAGGGCAAGAAGGTAAAAGGATTAGATCCTGGTGGGCCCGAGTTAGTTAGGGGGTAATTTGGTCCTTAAAGGGATATAGGGTGGTTATATGACCTGCTGTATTGGGAAGGGGGGGATTATCTTTTGTGGCTGAGTTGTTCCCTGTGAGGAATTGTAGGAGAGGTTAGGGAGCTCTCGAATTCTCCCTCAACTTGTAAATTCCCCTCCCATACATAAATAATAGAGCAGACTCTATCACCTTCTTGTGGAGTGTTCAACCTTGAGTAGGGAACGAGTTCTCCTTACCTCTTGGTCTTCGATCATCAAGGTAATCCTCGTCTAATCTTTCCTTGGGATTGTGCTATTTGATCTGGGGTTTTAGAAATTGACAAGTTAGGGGTCCTCCTTAGGTGGAAAGGTTTTTATCTGCAATTTTCTAGGGTTTCATATCAATCTCCATCATATTTAAAGAAAAACGAACGAAGTGGGGCTTGCAATAACTCAACGAAAATATTCCCAAACCATACTAAATAGGATGAGAGACGAGGCAAAACGATGTCTTTTCTATATCTTCAACACACTTGCTTTCATCCCAAATGCAGTAGTTTTTGTTCTCAATACAACAACTGTTGATCTCCATGGTGCTTTTAGACTTGAGGGATTTCTAGGCTAGATGAACTCAACTATAATCAAACTTGACAAATAGCTTCCAACAAAGAAGAAAAAAAATCTAGGAGAGTAGAGGGCATTTTCCTTTAGAAATAATTTTACTAACTCCCTTCTTTGAGCATCACTAATTATCTAATTTTTCTGATAGTCTGAAAAGGGTAGTTGGCATTGGCCTTTGGAACCAACAGGTTTACTTCACTGTTTGCACTCTTGGATAGCCTCATAGGATACAGGGATGCAATAGCTCTTCCTATTTATTAAAGGCATTAGGCCAGACAAATATCAAAAAAAATTTCAAATTCTCCCGTGGAAGCTTAGTCACGGAAGCCTTAATACTCAAGATATGGTCCTGAACTCTCTTGCTCAGGTGGTGTATTTAATGTAAAAGAAGCAATGAAACCCAAGAGCATCTCTTCCTCTCATGCCAATTTTGCATATGAATTTTGGTGCACTATTCTAAAGGCTATGGTCTATGGCTCTCCCTAGTAACATGAACTCCGTCATAGAGATAATTTTGCTCACCAACATTTCAAGAAGAATAAAAAGCAGTACAAATAAATACTCTTCTTTTGGTTGATGTGGGTAGAATCAAACAATCGCACCTTCAACAACACATAAACATTTTAAAGGTAACCGTTACCTCTAGAAAACCTTCCACAATTTAGACTTCATACCCTTTGACAACAGTTTGTCACGGTCATCATAAAGAGAATAGGGGAAAAGGAAGGTCTTTTTGTCTTAAATCTCTAACCCCTATGAGCAATGATTTTAGCTACGCTTTCAATTTAAGATAATAGAAAAGTTCAAGCTATAGATGCACCTAAAAATCCATCTTCCTCCACTAAATAACAAGCCCTTATCTTTCATGAACACACCATATCAAAGAAATATCAATCAACCATGCCATCAACTTACACCAAATCAAGCTTCAAGGTGCAACATTTTCCTTGTCCTCTGTTGTGTTAATAAACCAAACCTTTGACCTCAAGTTTGGAGATTCCTTATCTCTCTCCCCAAATTCATACTCTGTGAATCTATGGATGGTTTCTTAGTATTAAAGAACTATATAACCATACATCCTAGCATAATGCAAGGTTTCAGTAATGTTTTAATTCACATATATGTTCTTATGAACAAGCTTAGGCAACAAAAGTCACCCAATATCAACTAATTATCTACGAGATAAATTTTTTCCTCACTTTAAAATTTAAATATGTTGGCCTTTAGTACTTGGAGGTCAAGCTTGTAGTAAATAAATTAGATGTAAGTAGTTCCAGATTTTAGAGATGAAAATCGTCTATATAAAGAAAAAAGATGTTAAAATCTTGTATTGGGGCCCTGATCTCCGAGATAAGAAAGATGGTAATAGAACTTTGGGAGAAAACTTCAGAAGTGATTGGATTCTAGGTTTTTTTTTCTTTCTTTTTTTCCTTTCTTTGGTTTGCTCACATATGGACACACCAAGTTTATTTAATGGCATCCCAAGGTTGCTTTATCATTTTTCTAGAATTTCCATTCTTTTTCTTAAAAAGAGTGATGCTTTTCTAAATTTTAGTACTCATTTCAGTTTTCCCAAAAGGTGGCTCAATTGCCTGGACTCAATTGGCTCCACGATTCCTTGGTGACGCCGGCCGAGTCCTGATCTGGGGAGGTGGCGCATTGATTAGAACTTGTTCAAGGAAGAAAAGGACAATTTCTAGAAATTTCATTTATCTCTCTCCAAGTTTCTAAAGAACTTGGAACTCTTAAACATTGTATTAACTTTATTTCTAGAAAGTGCATTAACATAATAGTAACCATTGAAAACAAGATATTTCTAAAATTATTTGTCTCAAGAACTATTTAGAAAAGTACGAACTACCAAATGAAAGCCCTAATGACGGTAAATTTCTCAGAAGCAAATGCCGACAAAGAATTTATATCACAAACACGTGTGTCAAAAATACGAAGCTTATTTCAATCTATTCTTAATTGGAATGGTAAATTACTAAATTCTAACCAAATAAGTAAAAAGAGAGTTACTTACGCTGGTGACTTCAAAGTCCCTGCTTCCAGAGACTGAATTATGTCCAAGACAATAAAAACAGTGTCAGGAGAGATATCCTTGGGAAGGGTAAACAAAACCAGACCACTCCTTGTCAGCTTCACTAGTGAAATAGGAGAACTTTTCTCTACTCTTGCCTCACACTTTGTAGAATTCATAGAAGTTCCTTCAACATGTTCATCTGATGTCATCAAGGTCAGATATGACAATAGAAATCAGTGGAGAGACAACAATCAAAAACTGCAACTTCAAATTAAATTGTGTATATTGGCCACAAAATCTACTATTACTTCAGCAAATTAATTCTTACCACTACTCCTTTCCTCTCCTTTAACACTTTTGTGATCAACATCCTCTGTGCATATTTTCCTCCTTTTAGAAACTTCATTTTCATCAGATACCTCCAAATTTTCTGGGGTAGAACTGCTGAAGTACTGGATATACTGCAAGAAACACAACAAAAGTTAAGAAAACATGATTGTTGGGTGAAAGAAAAACGAGTGACAAAAACTTCTCTGAAGAATAATGTGGCGATTCATAATTACAATTAAGTAATCTAGCTATATGCTCATGTTGAAAGTACTCTTTCTAAAAAATGATGCTCTAGCTATTAAAGAGTTTATCATCAGTTCAACATTAAAGTTTCAGACCCATTATCCTTCCATGTCTCTCAAATGACAAATAAACCTTGCATTTCAACTGAAAACTTAATTAATCACAGACAAGGCTTCCTAAAATACTCATATGACAACATTTTTTCACGAAACAACACAAACTGATTTTGTTACAAGACAATTAAGTACAGTCTTAAATACATGAATTTTATTGAATTATAATTTAAATTTCAATATTTTCATGCACTATGTTACTATTTTTCTGTTAATTACCGGGCACCAAAAGCGGATTAGAGGCATTTTTCAATATCCCACGACCTTGAGTTTATGGCAGTTCCCCAATTGGTCTTTGGCAACAACTAACAACAGAAAAGGAACTCAACATGCAGATGCAGGTTAATTGAGACGTCAGATCCAATTCGTTTCATAAAGCTTTATGAAATACTATTATTTTATGATTTTAGTGTTTGGTTAAACTCCTAATAATTGTTTAGATAAAGTAACATAATATGAACTTAGTATCTTCAAATTTTAATGTTGATTAGATTTCTTAAATATAAATGGATTTCTAATAGTGTTTTAGGGATGACTTTTGAAAAAATTATTTTTAAACTTATTTTTCCTAGAAAAATTACTAATTTAGAGTGTGTTTAGTATAGTTTCCGAAGTGATTTTGGATAACTAATATTACTTTTTAAAAATTCTACAGCGTACAATAATAAATAAAAATATTATTTTTAAAACACAGGATTGCCTTAAAAATCCTTTTTGAAGAAACACTTTGGCAGATGATTATCTAAAAGATTATCTTAAAGTCATTGATACTCTTGTAGTTTAAGGAAAGATGATTACTTATTAAAACAGTGATTAAATTAAAATATAGGCAGAACTTACCCTATGTCCTTGTTTAAGTCCAATAAAATATTCCATGCTTGAGTTAGATCTACCTTCTTTTAATATAGCTACAGTAACTTTATCTAGGAGGCAATAGAAAAATATAAAAATGCAATTTTAATCAATTTCTTCGACAGTTATTTTGGGTGTCAAGGCTTCGAAATCCAAGTATAAAATTCGTAGGTCATTTCCAAGGTGTTTACAGATAATTAGCTATAAACATCACCGGAATTATTACTTCAAACATCCTAGATTTAACTCGGCAGTTTACCATTTCAACTTCAGAAAGTCTGATCATATGAAGTCATAAATGCTAGAATGCATGACGTCGAGAAAATTCGACAGAGTACAAAAACAGAACCTTTTCAAGGATGGAGATGGCTTCTTTTGTGGCACTCTTCTCCCTCTCTGACAAAAGAAAGGAAAGAGTTATAGTCCATTTTTTCTGGCTCTCTCTTTCCATTATTAACTTGAAAGGTACTGTTCAGAAACAAACATCCCAAAAGCAGGGACTCTTGGTCCATTTAGATTTAAAAACATCACATAAACCTTAAGCTTTTAAGGTTTTCTCTCCATTTTGCCTCCTAAATTTTCAAAATTGAAACATTATATACATAAAAAACTACAATGTGCCCTCCCATTGAAAATTTCTGGCTTCGTCCTGGCCTAAAAAAGTGAAGAAAACAAAAAACCTCCACCATGCTACACGAGCAAGTTTTCAGCGCCTTAAAAAAAGTTCCCCAGAAAGAATGACGTATAAACAAGGCCAGAAAGATGAAATTGGCTCCTACTATGTTTACTAAAAGTACCAGTAAGAAGAAATTAATACCAGCAAATTTTTCAATGACGGCAATCAAACATCGCGACCAATAGATTGCAAAGCACAGTTAAACAATCGAGAATAAGAAATATGCTGTACTAGAAAAGAGACTGCAAGACATAGTAGAAGGGATTCTTACTGATAGAGCATGTGATGAGGAATCCAGAATGGCAATGGTGAAGAAGTGCAGATGGTGCGTTGTAGTCGAAGCGAGGGATGCTTATGACGCCAGAGTGCTGCTCCCATGGCGTCATCGTCTTCCCTCCATTTTCAGCGACATTCTCTGTCGCTTTCGACGCTTCTGCTACAGGTTTAGGCTGGTAGCCATTGTTGTTAGCTTCTTTCTCTGCCATTTCGCTGCTTTTCCGTTGATTCGGACGACGAACTCCCGATGACAAAGTTCAGCAACTCACGACGGCAACAAAATAGGGAAATCCTGAACAGTGGCGCAGCCCAAAACGCCCGCCCCTTTTGGCTAGTCATGAAATAAATTATTAATATATCCACAAGATCCATGTCAATATTAAATTATTATTAAGATATAAAATTGATAAATTAGGAGAAAATCCCTCAAATTGGACTACTTACACCTTCCAAAACTGAAAAATCTCATAACCCCTAAATTTCCGTAACCTCCGTTCTTCTCCCTCGATTTTCTTTCATTCCTCCGACTGTCGGGCTTCTTCTTTATCTGAAACCTCCGTTCATCTTCTTCGACATTGTCGCTGTCTCCCTTCGTCTCCGACGACTCCGATTTTCTTTGTCGCATAACATTTTACCTCCAGCATTTCATTTCGTCTCCGGCGGCTCCGATTCCCTCTGAAACCTCCAACTGCGTGAGCATTTCATTCCTTCATTTTGGATTATCCGGTAGTATTTATTTTTTGTTTAATTGAATAGAAAAAAAAATATGAATCTATTATTGCTACCGCCAAAGATTAGTTGGCTTATACGAGTATATATTTCTGATTTCGTTTGTTTTAAATAATGTATATATAGGGATATATAGTATAGTGTTTAGAGTAGGATATATATTATATCTCAAGTTTTATGTATCTGGATATATACTGATGGTGATTTAGAATTAAGAATCTGGTGTATATATACCGTTAGTGATTTACATCTTGGCTTTCTGATGTAAATCAATACATCCGAATAAATTTTATATCTCACAAAGTTTAGTCTATGTTATACCGAATATATTGTATATTCAATATGTTATACTAAATATCCTGTCTCATAGAATTTCATGAATATAATTTCATATTGGGTATAAATTATATCTTACTTAAAAGGCGTTTATACATAATGTCAGTAGATTTCAATAGTACAAGTAGATTATATTTTATAATAACGAAAAAACATGAACATAATTTATACCCATATATAGAAATAACTAAACTGTAATTTAAAACAAGAAAATAACATTCATTCATATCCATATTTCCTTCAATGTATAGATAAACTGTGATTTTCTTCTCCTTTCAATATTGACGACAATCAATACGTGTTTTCCATTAATTATCTTATGTTAAAGAATAAATAATACAAAAAAAAATAATAGTTAGACATTTAGACCTCGAACACAGAAGAAATATCTAAACTGTAACCATAAAATTGATTTCATTAAAACAAAAACACAATAAAAGAATGTGAACGGTAGTAGAAAAATAACAATATGGGTATTGAAGCAACTGCATCAACATGAAATATTGAAGCAATAAAAAAAAACTAAAACCCAAAGAATGGGTATAAAGAAGAACTGTAGCAGTAGGGAGTGAATGAACGAACAAGTATGAATGAGTAGTAGTAAAAATCAGCAGAAATTGGGATCATGAGAAGACGTTGTGCCAACAATAATTAAGATTTGGATATTTTTTTAATTAATAATATTGGTAAATAAAGAAAATCAATTTTTTTGAAGGATTTGAAGCAGTGAATTAAGGAATTTGAATTGAAAATTAATATGGGTCCACAATAATTAAAGGACTGTGATATTAATTTATGGAATTCAAATTTTTATATTTCAAAAAAGAAAATAACTATAATAAATGTAAATGCAATAAATAGAGGTAAATTCGGAATTAAAATAAAATCAAGAAATCTAAAAGTGTAAAATTTAAAAAATTTAGACGTTTATGTAAATAAGTTTCTAAAACAGCCATCCAAAAATATTATGTCTAAAAAAAATGGACAAGTACAGAAATGGCTAAAATAATGGGATGGAAAGTTTAAGTAGGTGACGAAATTATATCATCCACCTGAGAAAATGTCCATTTGTTTATAATTTTACAAAAATGGCTAAAGGATATATTTAGAATTTTACATTTTTTTTGTTTTTCCCCCACGATGCCCTTCTTATGGTTTTTGGAATTTACAAGTATTTAACCGCCCAACAAAGTTGCTTTCAATTCAAATGTTGTTTCCTACTCAGTTTGAAACCAACTCACGTAGATTTGTTTCTCATATTTAATGGGTTTAATAGATTTGATTTTATATCTCCACCTTTTAAGTTTTAGTCTTAAGTTGATCTCCCATATCTTTCCCCTCTACAACAACCAATTGAACGGTATTGTATCTTACAAGCTTTTCACTACAACAATGGATTAAGTGTCATCCATCCAAGCTCTCCTATTGGCAATAGTGAATTATATACTAATCACATTTCTATATAATGGTAGTTGATACCAAAACAAATCACTCAAACCAGAAACCTATTTTAGTATCTGTAGTTTTCTACACATTAGATCGTGTCATGATTGTAAAAGCTTCATGGTATCTACTACCCTTGGATTGGGCATGGATTGAGATTAGTCTTATTCAATTTTCTTTCTGTTTGCTTCTCTCTCCCCTTTCTATTCTTGTTGAAGTTTGCAACTTAGCCCCTGAAATTACTTTTCCCCTCTTTTCCCCTCAAGTTCTTTATTATATGTCACCACTGTGCTCACAAATTAGAGGAACAAGTTAGTTGTGGAAGACATTATAGGTATTCCCTTTGTAGATACCAACATTTATCCCAAGATGAAAATGCAACACTAGTACATATCAATCACTATAGATATTGATATTGACCTCGAAATGGAAGTGCAACACCACCCAATGCAGACCACTGTAGATACTGACATTGAGCCCATAAATGGAAGTGCAGAATACTATAGATACTGACATTTACCCAATAAATGGAAGTGTCATTCCAGTGTAGACCACAATTCACCATCAACGCATAAAAGAAAGTGTGACACAAACTACTGTAAATATTAACATTGACCTCATAAATGAAATGTAGACCACAGCTTACCATCAACTCACTAGTAATTATACGTGTATCTATTGATATATACAGTGTGCATATATTACTAAAACGATTACTGTTTGGCAATAGTGAATTCTATACTAATCGCATTTTTATATGATGGTAGTTGAGACCAAAACAAATCAGTCAGACCACGACTTTTAAGGTGTTTGAGATCAATGATGCGAAAGCATGAAAATTTGTTTTAGTATCTGTAGTTTCCTACACATTAGGTTTTGTCATGATTGCAAAAGCTCTATGGTATCTACTATCCTTGGCTTGGGCATGGACTAAGGTTAGTCTTATTCGATTTTCTTTCTGTTTGCTTCTCTCTCCCCTTCCTATTCTTGTTGAAGTTTGCAACTTAGCCCCTATAGTTACTTTCCTCCTCTTTTCTCCTCAAGTTCTTTATTATAGGTCATGACTGTACTCACAAATCATAGGAACAAGTTAGTTGTGGAAGACATTATAGGTATTGTTTTTGTAGATACCAACATTTATCCCAAAATAAAAATGCAACACTAGTACCTGTAGATATTGACATTGACCTCGAAATGGAAGTGTGATACCCAATGCAGACCACTAGATGCCAACATTGATAGTAGAAATGAAACTGCATACTACTATGTATTGACTCATTAAATATATTTACCCCACTAGAAATTTTAAATTTTAGATTTTAGATTTTAACTTAGAAATTTATAAATTTTAACGTTAGTCAAATTTTGAATAAATTTTTATTTATCTACTTTCAAAATATACTTTCAATTTTTAAATTAGATTTTAGTGGTTTAAATTAGATTATTTAAAATTTATTCCTACAATTATGATGCGTTGTTTTTGCAAGTCGTTGTACCAAATAAAATGTCTAAAATTAAGCACATATAGTTATAAGAGTATATTTGTCTAAAATAATATTTAAAATTATAAAAAAAAGTCATTTAGCTATTTACACAATATTTAATATGTTTGGCCATTTTTTAAAACACCTTATTTATTTTGGCCATTTATGCAGTTGTCCCTAATGGGATTAGTGCATTGATGGGCTATTTATAAATCATAATTACATTAAATGATTGAAATCTATAGAATTTATATTTTTATCATGAAACAACCCTAAGTAGGATGATATCCATAATACAAATTACTAGTATATCCTTTTGTAATATTAAATAATTTTTAAAATTACAAATTGGTAAATTGGGAGGTTATAATTTAAATCCCTTAAACTTGCTTAATTGTACTTTCCAAAAGTAAAAAAAATACCAAAACTACAAAAATCCCAAAAATCATCCATTTTCGAAAATTTTGAAACCCCTTCCTCCGACTGTCTTGCTTCCTCTGTTTTTCGTCTTCGACCAATCGTCTCTGCATTCTTTCGCCTCTGCTGCCATCTGGGTGCCTCCTTCTCCGGCCGCCATATCCATTCTTCTTATCCCGTCGTTGTCTCGTTGTTCTTATTCAAAAACTCGTCATTTCCGTCCGCTCCTTCTCTCTAGTCCCCCTCCATTGCCGGAGCAGTTCGTCTCCGTTTATCCCAATCGAAAGGTTTGCATTCCATTATATTATAATAGTTTTCTCTTTCAGATTTGTGTTGAAAACCTTTTTTTGTACTGTTAAACCCTTTCAATGTTCCTTCCATGCCCAAGTAGCTCCAACGGTTGTTTTCGATTTCTGATTTCGTGTGAACTATTGTATATATGGGGATATAAGGAAGTTTATATGGAATTTAGTTTCTATCCAGATGTATCTGAGGGTCGTAGTTGGAGAGTGTGCACACCATCGCGCGCGTGTGCTACCATGCCGCGCAAACCTCTCAGCATG
>NW_019104767.1:151901-181101 GCF_001995035.1 Momordica charantia
TGTTTTCCTTGAAGGGCAACATGTGAAGGTGGGGGAGGCTAGGGTTTCTTTTCCCTTTTTCTCTTTTTGTTTTAGTTTCCAAAGAGTTAGGGGATTTAGGGATTTGTTTAATCCAACACATGCCCTATCCTTGGATAAAATTTGGGCCTTTAGGAAAGCCCACTTAACTAATAATTTTGTTGAAAGAAAACAAGACCCATGGATCCAAAGGATTAAAATTCTAGTTCTCACCTTCCTATACTTAATTAGTTCCACTAATAGAAATAAGCAATCGGCCCAACGACTCAGGATAAATGCCACAGAAAACAAACTCTTTGTCAACAACAATTAAATACATACATAAAAACCAATAACTCACAACAATTACGGCAGTAGTTCAAAATAACTAACATAGAGCAATTAAATTAATTTAAACTAATTTCTAAAAAAGAACCCCTGGGACTAGAGGGTAACTTGACTTGAGTAATGCAGGGCGTTACAGATTTCCCTCCTTCAAAAACTTTCGTCGTCTAAAGTTCGTTGATCGAACAATTCCGGGTAGCGGGCTCTGATCTCGTCCTCCCTTTCCCAAGTAGCCTCCTCCACTTGGTGATTCCTCCACCGGACCTTCACCAAGTTAATCGACCAATTCCTCAGCACCTTGGTCTCTTTTGCTAGGATCTCAATGGGTACCTCTCTATAGCACAAGGTTTCATCCAACTGGAGTGGTTCGGAATCCAAGACATGCGAAGGGTCATGGACATATTTCCTCAGCATGGACACATGGAACACGTTATGCACTGCCTCCAACGACGGTGGCAAGGCCAACCTATAAGCGACTGAGCTAATGTGCTCTAAGATCTCAAAAGAACCAATATACCTCAGACTAAGTTTTCCCTTCTTACCGAAGCGTAGGATTCCCTTCACCGGCGCCACAAGAAGAAAAACATGGTCACCCATGCCGAACTCCAATGCCCTTCTCCTAAGATCAACGTAACTCTTCTTTCTGCTTTGAGCCGTCTGAATTCTTGCCCTAATCCTATGGATTGTGCTGTTAGTCTCCTGCATCAACTCTGGTCCCAATAGGACTCTCTCATCGACCTCATCCCAATGTACCGGCGATCTGCACTTCTTCCCATACAAAGCTTCATATGAAGCTATTGCGATTGTCGCGTGGTAGCCGTTGTTGTAAGCAAAATCTATCAAGAACAGGTGTTTGTCCCAATAACCACCGAAGTCTAATATGTAGGCTCTCAACATGTCTTCCAAAATCTGATTCAGACGTGCAGTCTGCCCGTCGGTCTGGGGGTGCAACGCCGTACTAAAATCTAGCTGAGTCCCTAGTGCTTTATGCAAGCTTCACAAAAAGTTGACGTGAAACGGGGGTCCCAGTCCGATACTATGTACACTGGTGTGCCATGAGGCCTAACTATTTCTTGCAAGTAAATCTCCACCCACCTTTCTACTGAATAAGTGGCCTTGCCTGGCATGAAATGAGCAGACTTCGTTAAGCGATCCACAATCACCCAAATCACTGTGTATCCTTTAATCGTTCTCGGCAACCATGTAATAAAGTCCATGGCCACGTCGTCCCATTTCCATATAGGTATCCTTAAAGGTTGCAACAACCTGGCGGGTCTATGTCTCGAGGCCTTCACCTATTGACACGTCAAGCACTTACTAACAAACTTGGCAATTTCTCAGTTCATGTTGTGCCAGCAATAGTGTTCATTGAGATCTCTATACATCTTGGTGCTCCCAGGATGCACTGAGAAGGGGGTATTGTGAGCCTCGGTTAGTAAATTCTTCCTTAAAGGGAAATCTCTTGGTACGCACAATCTTCCCTGATAGAGCAAGGCCGCATCTTCTGATAGAGAGTAATCTCCTTGACCCACCACACAGAAACCTCTGATTAAGTTGAGATCCCCCTTTTGTGCAACGATGATCTGCTGTCTTAAGATGGGTTCAACTGAGAGTTGAGCTAACATTACCGACACATCTTCCACCGCTAACTCCACTTCAGAACGGTCCAACTCAAATAATACCGGCCTATGATGCACTATCGGAGGTGCTACGCTCGTCGCTCTTCTACTAAGTGCATCGGCCACCACGTTCGCCTTACCCAGATGGTAATTGATCTCACAGTCATAGTCTTTTACTAGTTCTAGCCATCGCCTCTACCTTAGGTTAAGTTCTTTCTGAGTCAAGAAATATTTCAAACTTTGATGGTTAGTGAATATTTGGATTCTTTCTCCATACAGGTAGTGTCTCCATATCTTCAAGGCAAACACCACTGCTGCCAGCTCCAAATCATCGGTGGGATAGTTAAGCTCGTGTGCCTTTAACTGTTGCGAGGCATAGGCAATGACTTTCCCATGCTGCATCATAACTCAACCCAAACCTCTCCGTGAAGCATCACTGGACACCACTACACCTTCAGTCCCATCTGGTACCGTTAGCACCGGGGTCGTGACCAGTCGCTCCTTTAGTCCCTAGAAACTCTTCTCACACTCGTCGCTCCAAGCAAAAGTGGCATTTTTACAGGTCAACTTTGTCAAAGGCGCTGCCAATAGAGAAAAGTCTTGGACGAACCTTCAATAATAGCTAGCCAATCCGAGAAAACTACGAATTTCGATCACTGTGCGAGGCCTTGGCCAACCACTGACCGCTTCTACTTTGGCTGGGTCCACGACAATACCCTCCTTAGTGACTATGTGGCCAAGGAAAGCCACCGTATCCAACCAAAACTCGCACTTTGAGAACTTTGCATACAGACTGTTTCCCCTCAAGGCGATAAAGACCAGTCGTAGATGCCCTTCGTGCTGCTCTACTGTCTTGGAGTAGATCAAAATATCGTCAATAAACACAATCACGAACAGGTCCAAAAATTCCTTAAAAACTCGGTTCATGAGGTCCATGAAAGCCGCAGGGGCATTAGTGAGTCCAAAAGACATTAGAGTAAACTCAAAATGTCCATACTTGGTCCTGAATGCTGTCCTTGGTATGTCTGTGTCGTTAATCCTCAATTGGTGGTATCCCGATCGTAGGTCTATTTTTGAGAACACCCTTGCTCCCTTTAGTTGGTCAAAGAGGTCATCGATGCGAGGGAAAGGGTACCTATTCTTTGTCGTCACCTTGTTCAACTCTCGATAGTCCACGCAAAGTCGTTTAGATCCATCCTTCTTTTTCTCAAAAAGCACTGGAGCACTCAAGGAGACACACTCGGGCGAATGAAACCCTTGTCTAAAAGCTTTTCTAGCTCTGCCTTAACCTCCTTAATTTCTGCCGGAGCTATACGGTACGGTGCCTTCGAAATGGGGACTATCCCAGGCAACAAGTCGATGCAAAAATCTAGTTTGCGGACCGGGGGTAGCCCTATAGGATCTTCAGGGAACACATTCGAGAACTCGTTCACCACGTGAATGGAGTCGATGCTGGGTGTAGTCTTACTAGTGTCGACGACGCTTGCTAAATAACCCCAAACACCACACCGTAAGAGGCGTCTTGCCTTTAGCGTCGAGACTGTCATTGGAGCTCCACCCGTAACTCCTTTAAACGTGAAGCCTTGACCCAAAGGTAGTTGGAAGAAGACTTCCCTTTACACACAATTAATGTTGGCTTGGTTGGTAGCCAGCCAATCCATGCCCAAAATAACATTAAAATCCTGCATGTCCAGTTGGATCAAACTTGCCCCACGGTCTGATTGCCGAAGGATAACTCGCTTGCTTTCACTATTTGACTAGCAATCATCACTGACCCCGATGGCGTGGATACCCACAACAAAAACCTAACGGCTCTCGTTTGAGGTTTGCTTGACGAACAAACGTGGTGGAAATAAATGTGTGACTTGACCCTGAATCAAACAATACGTAAGCAGGCACATTATGGACTAAGACCGTACCTGAAAGATAATACAAGGATAAAGATATAACCCCATATGCAATACCCAAGAACCCTTAGTAAGAAAGAAATACCTGTGACAACGGCTTCGGCATTCGCCGCTTCCTTGCGGGTAAGTGCAAAACCACGAGCATTCTGGTTATCCCCCTGCGTAGAGACTGTCGAGGGGGCCTTCTGACCTAGCCTCTGTGTATTCTAAGCCGACATGGGACACCCCCTCGCAAAACGCTCTTCTCTCCCGCACCTGAAACAGACCTTGGTTCCAGTCCAACACTGCTCCGCATGTCTTCTCTAACAGAAAGGACACACTGGTAGCTTGCTCTGCTACTGAGCCTGGTACTGAGGTACTCTAAATGGCTGGTCGGCATAATTCCTCTTCACACCTGAAGACGAACTGACTTCCAGTAGAGGTTGGGCCTTGCTAGTAACATCCTTGTCCATAATTAAGGCGCCCCTAACTGCTTCCGCATAGGAGGCGGGTGGCTGAAGATCCACTGGTGCTCTGATCCCTTTGCGTAAACCTTTAAAAAACCTCTTGATTTTCACTGCCTCGGTGGGAATGAATTCCAGAGCAAAACAGGAGAGTTCCGTAAACTTCCTTTCATATTGCGATGGAGAAACTCTGCTTCTTTCGTATCGTTCACAGTCTCTGGAAAAAAATAGTCGTACAACAAGTCCTTAAACCTTGCCCACGTGATCGGTACGTTAGCGAGGTCTTCCGCCGTTGCTATTGAGTCCCACCAATTTAGGGCCTCACCCCTCAACATAAAGACCGCACCCTTAACCTTGAACTGGTCCGCGCAACCTAGGTACACGTAAAAAGCTTCCAACTCTCTGACCCACTCTTCTGATGCTGTCGCTTTCTCACTTCCTCCGTCAAAGGTGGGGGGTCCGTAATGCTTAAAATCCTTAATGAATTGGGCCTCGCCTTGAGGAGCATGAAAATGTGGGGGTGGCAGAGCTTGTACTAGGGGTGAGCATCGGCCGGTCGGGGTCGGTTTTTTGCCAACCTCGACGCTGAAAACCGACATAGTCAGTTTCGATCGGTCAGAGACTTTTTCTTTTTACCTCTGTGTACAAACCGATCGTTTAACCGACCGTTCAGTCGGTTAATTTGGTCGGTTCTTAGAAGAAATTAGAATTGTTAAAAATGTGTGTTGTGTGATTGAAATGCAGGGAAGAAAAATAAGAACGGTAAAGGGTAGAGTCGAAGACAGGAAGAAGAAGAACATGGAGGAAAGAAGGGAAGAAAGGTGGAAAGAGAAAACATAAATGAAAAGAAGAAATGGTATAAGATAAAGAGTGATAAGTAAAAAAGAGAAAGAAGGAATGAGATAAGAGGTAGAAATTAAAATTGAAGGAATGGCTACTAAAGAGCCACGTAGGTTGGAGAAGAAAAATGGGTAAAAACGTAAAATATAATAATAAACAAATAAAAGTATATAAAAACTTATATAGATTTTTTTTTCTTTTCCATTTTTCCAACCACGTGGCTTTCTATAAGTCATTTCGTCTTTCATTTCAATTTATTTTTCCCCCTCTTTTTCCCCTTTCTTTTTCTTTCTCCTACCTTCTCTTTCTCACCTTCTCTCGTTTATTCTCTTCACCTCTTACTCCCTTTCTTCTTTTGCATTCCATCTACTCTCATTTACCATTTTTTCTTTGTTTCATCTCTTACAACTCTCTCATGGAATGCTGTAATGGAATTTTATTATTATTATTTTTTAATAAGTCGGTCGGTCGGTTCCTTTGATATTGGAAGAGTCAACCAACCGACTTGTCAGTTTTTCACTATGAAAAATTGACACCGACCGATTCATCTTTTAAACTGATCGATCGACGTCGGTTCGGTCGATTTTGATCGGTCGGATTGGTTTGTCCTTTATCATTGATAAAACTGATCAATGATAAAGGAACTAACTCAATTATGCATGAGAACTCCCTTATACAAGGTGAACCCCCACAACAATAATAAGAATAACCCCAATAACAAGTTGATGAATCAACCCCAAGAAGGCTAAACAGATTTGCGCTTGGAAAAGATGATCAATGATCAAGAATAAAGGAGAACTTGTTCCTATATTCAAGATTTCAAACTCTCCACAACCTAATGGATCAAACTAGATTGAAAGTTCTAAAACATGCATTCTAGCACAAGAATACAAAGAAAGCTTAAAAGCTTGAGAGAGACTAAACTTAATCTGAATTTTTCATTCATCAAAATGTTGTCTTTGAAAAGCAAATGTACATCCCTATTTATAGTAAAAAGACATAATGAAAAGACACAACCCTTGGATGAAAAGACACAACCCTTGAAAAATACATAATAAATTAAATATGTGGACGAATCTGGATTTTAGATTCATGAAGTTTCTTGGAGGACAAGATGTCTTTTCAAGCTTGAAGGGATGCAACTCTTCACCAAGTGTGAACACCTTAGCTTGGAAGTGACCATTCAACCCTTCTTGTAGTCTTTTAGCACTAGCTCTTGTGATTGGACCTTGTGGCATAATGATTGGCTCATGATTGGGTTGACTTTGAGCATAAGCTTCATTTGAGCTTATTTGAGCTTGTTCCTCTGTAAGTTTTTCCCGTGCACTCCGTGATCACTCATTTCTATATCATGTTGTTAGGAACAGTCGTGAAGGATTGACTTACCATTAATGGTCAAAATCCATGGATGCAAAATATTCTACAATGAGAAGAGTGCAACTGTGGGTCTTTAGTGGAGTGACCGACAGTTAACGAATGTTGATTAATATGGTTAATGAGTTTAATCAATTAATCTCGTATCGTTAGAGCTTTCGATCTGTAGATCCATTAGGTCCCCTTGCTAGTTCGTAAAGGATAGTTAAGAACAGTTAGTCTTGAAAAGAATTTGAATGGTTCAAATTAGTTAAAGGGAATTAAGGTTAATTGAGATGCAATTAATATAATGTATGTTGATACATTATAATATAAAGTTAATTTTGAGTTGGATTCAAAATTATGAGAGAGATGAATATTAGAATTTGATTCTAATAGTTGATAATTTAAGTTTAACTTAATTAAATATGATTTAATTAAATTAATTAGATATATTAATTTGGTCAAATTAAATTATATTTAATTAATTATCATTTTAATTAAAATAAAAGGAAAAAAAGAAAAGAAAAAAAAAAGGAAAGAAATGGGAGGAAAACCTCCCATGGTGGGAAGTGGGGAGATTTTCCCACTTCGGTGGGAGAGTGGTGAGTGCGGAAGTTGTGACTTCCCCACCACTCTTCCTCCCTTATAAAAAGAAAGGTTCTCCCCTTCCTTTCACCCTGGTTCGATAGTAGTTGAGTTTTCGAAACTCCAAACGAGAAATTTGTCTCTCGATCTCTCGATCTCCCTTTCAATTATAAGATCGTTACCACAAACTGAGTTCTTAAGATCCAGAGGATAGCGAGGAAGACTTTGTGGTGGCGTTGGTGTCTACATTAAAAAGGTGTCTTCAAAGGTATGTATCACTAACTTTCTTCTATTCATGCTTATATGTCTTTTCTTTGTTGTAATTCTAAAACAAGATCAAAGCACACGCGTTTGCACGCTTCTGCTGCGCGATCCGATCCCTTCACTATCCACCCCACATCTCGAATGACTGTGTGCCCCACCCAGTCTGGATCGAAGTTTGCTTAATTTCACAAACCAATTCGGTTAACACAGGGATAAGTGGGGCTACAGAAATGCTCCTACTTCAGCAGTTTGGCTCAATCTCTCACGAACTGTGGCATATTCTCTACCTTGAAGCCTTTCTTAAGATAAAGGTCCCTCACCTTTATTTCACTGTAGTTTGTCTTGGTCACTAGGTCCACCAAGTTCCAGTACATCGCTTGGTGTAGTAGCACCACGTTTATCATCTTCTTCACACCGGATGTTGGCGGGACCTGCAAAACAGAAGAGTGAACAATGCACCGGTTCCCCTAAGGCTGGGAAGCTGTCTTTTCCTACTTTTTTTTCGAAGGTACGGGCTGTGAGGTGCTGGAGGCCTTCGACTTCTTGGTTGGGCGAAGATAGGGCAAATGAGGATGGGGCCGCTTGCTTTTTTGAGTACGTGAGGCGGGCCTAGAAGCGGAGGTGCTTTTGGGAGCCACCGGTGGGTGGATTTCTTTAACTACAATGGGGGAGATGAGGGTCGGCTGAGATTGAGTGGTTGTAAAAGTGTTTTGGGTGGGAGTGGATGTTGGGACTTTCTGTACCCTTAAAAAGATTAGAGACTCGTGCAAGCGCACACGGTCACAAGTAATACTCGAAAGTAATCCAAGGTCGAATCCTTAGGGACTCGTTGCTTTCAAAATCAAGTGATGCAGTGAAATGGTTCAAATATGCATTTGTGGTTTATGAAAGAAATAGTGGTGAAATGTTGTTGTTTGGGGTTTTAACTAGTAAGCGATTTTATAAAACTCAACCTCCTTGCTTCCTACCATAGACTTGATGCAAAACATGGAAAACACACTATGTTAGGGAAATTACGCCAGACGCAATTCATGACTTTTCTTGGGATTCGAGTTCTACTCTTTCACTACTGCTTTTAGTTGCTGTAGAGGCTAGGGTAACCTACAATCATATACCTACGTGTGATTACAATCCTAGAGAATATCTACCAACTCACTTGCATTATGGGTCAGAGGGTCTATGTTTAGGACCATATTTTATGCGTTTATGCCAAAGTCACATCCCATATTTGTTTCCTATTATTTTACCTAACTCACCTTTCCCAAGGTTGTGCTTTGGTGTATAAATCAAGTTCACACTGGCCAAATGGAAAAAGGACATAAAGAGAAATTTTTAGAAACCAATCTAAAAAGGTGCCAGGCGCAATTATGGACAAATATCGAGCGTGTTGAAAATCAAATTATTTTGACTAAGGCATTCCACAAAGAGGTTTATAATTAATTTAAATCATAATTAAAGGAAAGTAAATGCATGAAAACATAAAGAAAGTATTTTTCATTGAATTTAAACGAATAAGTCGTACAATGAGTTCTAGCTTGACCTTCTTCTCTTTCGAGCGTGAGGGGAGTTGAAGCTCTCTAAAAAACATTAAAAGAACAGAATGAACAAAGAACGGAAGTAAGAACTTGAATGAAAAACAATACAAAAGGTAAAAGCGTGAAAAACAAAGAAATGAACAACTAGAACATAAACATAAACCCTAAAAACGTGTTCTACACCTAGAGAGCAACTAAAAGAAGATGAAATGAAGCTTGGAAGGGATGCAATTCTGTTAGAGGGATGGCTTCCTTTTATAGCACCATAGGTTGGTTGAAACTCCCGTCCATTTTAGGTGGAAATTAAAGCCTCCAACATTCTTTAAAGTAAAATCAGTAGGAGGGAAGTTTGTACATTAGTGTCATGTTTACTTTTCAGTTTTTTTTATTATGTCCTTAACGTTTTAATAATTTGATTTTCTTAGTACAAGATTGGATTTCCCAAGAAAATAAGCAAGGTACAAGGCAAAGAGCAGTGAGCATTATTCCATAAGAATGAACAAAACAAGACTTAAATATGGAATGCTTAGAAAAAGCACCACTTTGTGGTCCTTTTTTGTTTTACTCGTCGTATTAATCAAGGAAGTTTTTTAACCCTTGTTTCATTGTTGACAGAATGTTGTTTTGTTCATTTGTGCTTAGTCATGATATTTTCTAGGTAGAAGTATTTGCATCAGTTGGATAGCATGCTGATATGTTTTGTGGATAACATCATGTTTAGTCTTACAAGTTAGGGTCATATAAGCATTGACCCTAGGCTCCTTATCATACTCCATGCCTTGTTTGCTACTGCTAAAACTACTATCTATTTGTTAAGCATGTGTAATCATAAAAAAAATTGACCCTAGGCTCCTTATCATACTCCATGCCTTAGCTTCTTCAAGGCATATTTTCTAAACTCTCAACATGTTCATCTTTTTAATGAAATGCTTTCTTTTGTTTTTTGTTTTTGTATCATGTCGATGAGGATTCTTAAGGGCGTGAATAGGTTATATTTCCTCGTTTTATGATCAAGCAATAAATCATTTTCCATTCTTTTTGTTTTGGTTATAAAACTATGTTCTGCTTCTTTTTGTTTTGAAACCTTAACTTTTTCATTGCTTTGGAAGTCCTTGTCCTTTTTATGTCAAAATTTTGCATCTTTCAAAATTTCTTTCCCTAGCGAGAACACTGTTTCTCTTAAGTTTAAGTGGGAGGACAGTGTGTGTCTTTTTATTTTAAGAAAGAAAATGTTTTTCTTTTTTTTTTTTACATTTTGAAAAATATTCAACAAGAAAATGCAATACAAAGAGTCTTATAGAAAAAAAATCATATGCAATAAATTTTTTCGAAAGAAAGAGTACGAAAAAAGAGTACAAAAGAATAAAAGCAAGTAAAAAAGAGTCTTGAGAGAAAATAAGAGTAGGGGAAAGAAAAGAAAAATAAGTGTGAGAGAAAGAAAAGAGCGGTAAGAAACATGTGAGGAAAGAAAACGCACTTACTTTTTCACGAGTCCCACTATAGACATTCATTTTCTTTGCATCTTGGAGGTAGTAGCCTACATATTAAGTGACTTCATGAAAACCATTGTCGATTTCATTTTATGCCGGGTTGCTACCTAATAAGTTTCTATTAGTGGCTGTGGTTTGAAACAGATGTTGGTGTGTTGAGAACCTCAGGGGCTAGTAGCCGATCCACTTGATGTTAGAACTTTTGAATCAAAATGGAAGTGTACATATTCCTTGGTTTTGTAAAAGAGTTTTTTGTTTTAGAAAGAACAGGATTTAGAATCATTTTTATTTTCAAAACAAATGATGGTTTATGGTTTGTTGGCTTGAAAGTAAAGTTAGGATGTTCAGCTTGTGGAGCCTTTCGTTAAACTTATATGATTCATTTACTTAGAAACTTTGGATTGTTGATCATTCATATTTCTAGCATGTTGATTTTTTTAGATTTGTTGTTGTTGTTTTTGCTTGAGGACAAGCAAATGGTTAGGTTTGGGGGTGTTTTGGGTTAACTTTTTACTGCAGAAACATGTGTCGGTAGTCCTGTTTGACCATGTTTTTTACCCCTTTCCGATCATTATTTGCCAAAAAAGACTACATATTCTTAAAGTAGAACATGCATAGATTATTTCTGCATAAAAGTCAAACTATGGTACTTTAGGAAAAATATGAGGAAAATGCGGTCAAAGATGGAAGAAAATAACATAATTCTGTTTTTGCAGAATTGCGCCTGACGCATTTTTGTAGGACAAAATGTCAAAACTCACGTTTTGATTAATGAAGGGTAAGGAGGACATTTCCCACATGTTCAAAACTGTGAGTCCAAGACCAAGTGAGGTGATTAGGTGAAAATCTCAACCCATTTCCACCTAAAATGGAGGGAAGTTTCAACCAACCTATGGTGCTGTAAAGGAAGCCATGCATCCATCAACAAATCATCCCTTCCAAGCTTCATTTCATCTTCTTTTAGTTGCTCTCTAATTGTAAAACACATTTTTATGGTTTATGTTTATGTTCTAGTAGTTCATTTCTTTGTTTTTCACGTTTTTACCTTTTGTATTGCTTTTAATTCAAGTTCTTACTTCTGTTCTTTGTTCATTATGTTCTTTTGAAGTTTTTTAGTGAGTTTCAACTCCCTTAACGCTTGAGAGAGAAGAGGGTCAAGCTATAATTCATTATACGGCTTATTTACTCATTTAAATTCAATGAAAAATGCTTTCTTTATGTTTTCGTGCATTTACTTTCATTTAATTATGTTCTAAATTAGTTATCAACCTCTTTGTGGAACGCCTTAGTCAAATGATTTGATTTTCAACACGCTTGGGATTTTGGCTAGATTGCACCTGGCACTTTTTTGGGTTGGTTTCTAAGAACTTCTCTTTACGTCTTTTTTTCCATTTGGCCAGTGGGAACTTGATTTATACACCAAAGCCGAACCCTGGGAAAGGTGAGTTAGGTAAAATAATAGGAAACCAATATGAGATGTGACTTAGGAATAAGCGTATAAAACATGGTCCTAGGCATAGGCCTTCTGACCCATAATGCAAATGAGTTGGTAGATATTCTCTAGGATTGTAATCACACATAGGCATATGATTTTAGGTTACCCTAGCATGTGCAGCAACCAAAAGCGATACTGAAAGAGTAGAACTCAAATCTCAAGAAAAGCTAGAAATTGAGCCAGGTGCATTTTCCCAACATAGTGTGTTTTCCATGTTTTGCATCAAAACTAAGGTAGGAGACAAGAAGGTTGATTTTCATTAAATTGCTTGTTAGTTAAAACCCCAAACAACAACATTTCATCACATTTTTCTTCCTAAATCACAATTGCATATTTGAACCATTCACTTCTTAAAAACTATTTTGAAAAGCAACAAGTCTCTAAGGAATCAACCTTGGATTACTACCAAGTATTACTTGTGACCGTGTGCACTTGCACGAGTCTCTAATCGTTTTAAAGGTAGAGCAAGTCCCAACAACATAGTGGTCCAAACTAATACATCATCTGTGTTTTCTCGTACGCACTCCTTTAGGTCCATAGGCACGTTTTCTTTTTAATTTAGAGCCTAAAATTTAGGTTATGTTTAGTCCATACTTAATGTTCATATGTTATGATATGTAAATGTTCAGATGTTATAAATAATTACCTTATGCATAATTGATATTCGTGAGGCGAGCCTCTTGGTTAACGGTAGTTGCATCCTACTCTTGACTTGGACCCACCATAACTCTACAAGATAACATAGGATGCAAAATGAATCTCAACGTACATGAAACATTTGATTATGATCGAAATTGAAATGCATAAGTTGATATACTTATTCACTATCTTCATTATCAGAATCTAAATGTTGATATGAACTCGAACTATTTTTAGTAGATACTTTAAATCTTCTGAGTCATCATTTATAAATTCATCATCGTTTGAGGACGGTACACTCTTATTCAACTGTTGTAGAATATCTTCACGTAGAACAACACTAGGGTAGACGACATCTCTACATAATGTAGCATCCTAGATTGATTCATCAACCTCAATTGCATTAGATATTTCTAACAACTCGATTTAGTCATTTTCTAGGTCTCCATCTTCTAGAACATTTCATACTTGTTTGTTTGGAACAACTTGCACAACCTTCCAATCACAACCAAGCTTAGGATCGTTAATATAAAAAAAAATGTTTGGCTTGGGTAGCAAGGATGTAAGGGTCATCCGTATACCAATAATGTGATGTGTTGATTGACGGAAACCCTAAATTCATGTTTATTCTTTTCTTCTTGGCATCTGTGTCAAACTATTTACACTTAAAAACAATCACAAGTCTTCTTTTTGTATATTCTAAATCTAGAACATCATGCAGTACACCATAGTAATTCATTTCATCTCTTTCAGTTTCTCGAGGTACCATGACTCCACTATGTTGTGTAATCCAACGATTGTTGTTCTATACATTGAACATGCACACCATTGACAATGCAACTACTATATGAGCGAACTTGAGTAGCAGGCCCCAGTGCTATCGAGTAGATATCATGAGAGGCTTCTCCTCGTTCATGTAATGAGTACATCTATTAACATTCTACAAATTAGTTTAACTCATTATTGCAGCATAATTTTCATTATTGATAAGCATACTTACATAAACTCTAAACCAATTAGGAAATTGTAATTGTTGCCTTCTATATAAGTCTGATGTGTTGTTTGAGCTTAATCGAATCAATCTCAAATGATGCCTATATTTGAATAATAAAAAACAGAAATGTAAAAAATTTGCCCTTGATATATCGAACTTGAAATTTATAAAGATATATATGTACTTAAAAATGAACCTGCGATAAGATGCCATATCTGAACAGTTGTTCAATATATATCAATGTTCCATTTGTTTCTCATTTTCAGATAGCGTCCTCACAGTTGAAACCCCGAATGGTCGTCCGTGTTGTTTGAACACTTCAAAATCCCTACAAATTTCACCACTTGGAATCGAGTCATCATTACGTTCATCCGTATTGAATCTTGTTTCTATTCCAGTTAGATACAAGGAACAGAAGGTTAAAGATTCATTCATGACGAATGCTTCGCTATGGAACCCTCCAAATGAGATTTGTTTGGTACATAGTGTTTCAATGTCCGTAGGCTTCGCTCAACAGGGTACATCCAACTATAGCTAACTGGACCTACAACCTTTGTTTCATATGGCAAGTGAACTGCAAGATGCACCATTACATCAAAAAAAGCCGGTGGGAATATTTTTTCAAACTTACAAAGTATGAGTATAATATATGTTTGCAATCAATCCAAATCATTGATTCGGATTACCTTCGCGCATGGATCCTGAAAGAAATTACATAACTCAACAATAGCTGTACTCACATCCTTTCATAAGTATGCCCGAACAGCAATAGGAATAAGTCGTTAGAGAAAAATATGAGAATCTTGAGTTTTCAACCCCCATATTTTTCCATCATTCACACTCACATATTGTGATATGTTTGAAAAAAACATGTCAGGAAATTTTACTGATTTCAAGAACTTACAAAATGCCACCCTCTCACTGGTTGTAAATGTATACCCAGCATGTGGTTTTACCACTTTAGTTCCTTGCTTTTTCAACTGTAAGTCCTTTCGTATATTTAAATACTCATATCCAAACGAGCTTTTGGTCGTGTCTTTTGTTTTTCCCTCAATCTTCATCAGAGTCCCGAACAAGTTGTCACATACGTTTTTTTCAATATGTATGATATCTAACTTATGCCTTAACATTGAAGGGATTAGATCCCATAGTGGAAGCACAGGAATGCGTGTGCTTCGATCTTGTTTCAGAATTACAACAAAGAAAAGACAGAAGCATGAATAAAAGGAAGTTAGTGAAACATACATTTGAAGACAATTCTTCAATGTAGACACCAATGCCACCACAAAGTATTCCTCGCTATCCTCTGGATATTAAGAACTCGGTTTGTGCGAACCGTCTAATAATTGAGAGGGATATCGAGAGATTCTCTTTGGAATTTTGGAAACTCAACAATTGAGGACCGGGAACGAAAAGAAGGGGAGAACCTCCCTTTTTTATAAGGGAGAAAGAGTGGTTGTGAAGTCACAACTTCCCCACTTCCCACAATTAAAGGTGGGAACTGGGAGGTTTTCTTCCCATTTCTTTCTTTCTTTTTCTTTTTTTCTTTTATTTTAATTATAACAATTGTAATTAAAATAATAATTAATTAAACGAGATTTGTAATGGGTAGCATATAAGTTTTCTAGATTTAACAAAATAGCATGCCTTTTTGATATTTTCAGATATAACATTTTTTTGAAAATCCTGATTTAAAAATTTTATGTATTCCCAAATTACCCTTTTTCAGTTATCGCGCGTAAACTTTCTCAATTTCTTTCGTTATTATATATCAAACATATATCACATATATATCATTAGTATATTTGACAACATTAGTATATCAATAGTAAATCAATAGTATATCAGAAGTCAATCAGTTCTATATCAGTTGTATAATAGTAAATCACTATTTTACCTGCTTTAACCCTTTGTCTTATATATTTTTTATCAATTAGAAATCAGTAGGTATTGTGATGCATGGAAAATGAGAAAAAAATTTTATACTTACTCAAAAATGAGAAATTAAACTTGAAAGGAACGTGAATGTGAATGTCAATGGTGATTTTCGAAATTACTGTGAATGAGAAATCGAAGGGAAGAGGATGAATGAACAATCAATTAGAAATCAGAGGTAAATAGAAACTTAGGGTTTTTCTGTATATGAATAATATATCGGTGATATATCAAGTATACATCATACATATAATAGTAGTACAATTAAGTTTTATTTAAAATTCTAAAGATCAAAACGAAATCAGCAACAATGTCATTCTTAAAAGGTTTAAACATCATTCTTGGGTATCAACATCAACATCAAATCAGTAGAAAAGTCCATCAACCAAAAACTTAATGATTTAAACATCAAAGCGAACCAGTAGCATAAACCAAAAGTAGACTAATAATGTCATTCTTAAAATTCTATAAAAGAAGAAGCATAAATTCTACAAGCATAAGTTCCAACAGTCTAAAAAAGCGTAAGTTTCATTCTTGTATAATCCTTAGGAAAAAGTTTGGAACATCAATCTTCGTTCTTGGTGATTGTCGTATCTTCGGAGATAATATCTTTAAAGCTTTTCGTTTTTCCATAGACAACACTTTTGGTGTTTGTTTATGTTGTCTTTTGGGACGAACGACATCAACATTTTCGAAGATGTTTTTTAATTTCATTTTTCGTGTTTGTACCATTGCTTTTATCTGAAAAAAAAAATTATTTCATATATTAATAGTATATCAGAAAACATATTAGATGTAATACGTTCGAAATAATTGGTAGATATTATACTTATATCATAAGTAAATCAATTTCATATCATATGTATATCAAACATATATCACATATGTATCAAAAGTATATTTGTCAATCATAGTTATATCAGAAGTAAATCAATAGTATATAAGAAGTCAATCAGTTTTATAGCACCTATAGTAGTAGATATCATAGTTATATCACATGTAAATTAATTTCCTATCATATATATATCAAACATATATCACATATATATCAGGACTATATCTGTCAATCATAGTTATATCATAAGTAAATTAATAGTATATCAAAAGTCAATAAGTTCTATATCACCTATAGTAGTATATATCATAGTTATATCATAAGTAAATCAATTTCATATCAGATGTATATGAAACATATATCACATATATATTAGAAGTATATCTATCAATCATAGTTATATCACAAGTAAATCAATAGTATATCAGAATTCAATCAATTCTATGTCACCTATAGTAGTAGATATCATAGTTATATCAGAAGTAAGTCAATTTCATACCATATGTATATCAAACATATATCACATATATATCAGGAGTATATCTGTCAATCACTACTATATCGGAAGTCAATCAGAAATAATTTATTGTTGGTTTGGGCCTACAGGGTATACTTGTAATTTAGAATGTGGGTCTCCGTTTTTTTACTAAAAAAATGCTATATTTGAAAAACCCAAACCTTATTGCTATTTTTCTTATTTTCCTAACTTTTTTTGTCATATCTCACGTTGCCCCTTAATTAAATCTTATTTAATTACTTACAAAAAAATAAGTATTAATTAGTTAAATTAAATCTAATTTAATTTAACCAAATTAATATATCACATTAATTCAATTAAATCATATTTAATTATATTAAACTTAAATTAATCAACTATATTAGAATCAAACTCTAATATCCATCTATTTCATAATTTTGAATATAATTTAAAATTAACTTTATATTATAAATGTATCAATATACATTATATTAATTGTATCTCATACAATTAACCTTAATTCCCATTAACTAATTTCAGCAATTCAAATTTTTTTCAAGACTAAATGTTCCTAACTATCCTTTACAAGCTAGCAAGAAGACCTAATGGACCTGCAGATCGGAAGCTCAAATGATACGAGATTAATTGATTAAACTCATTAATCTTATTAATCAACATTTGTTAATTGTCGGTCACTCCACTAAAGACCCACAGTTGCACTCCTATCACTGTAAAATATTTTGCGTCGATGGATTTTGACCATCAACGATAAGTCAATCCTTTACGAGTGTTCGTAACCACAGTTAGGTCAAATTATCGTTTTACCCCTGTGTTACATCTTGTACCATAAGTACCATTGATCCTCTAATGAATGACCCAGTTATTGTCCAACTAATAACCAGAAATCCCTCTCGGGCCAGTGAGAGGGTGAAGCCCCTTGTTCAAGTCCCGGAGTCAGAACTTAAGAGAGCACTCATCTACTTACCATAAAGTCAGGAATGAGTGAATTCCATCTTGTGAAGTTATGTTCCCAACTGCCCACTCGGTGTCATCCCCAACATGGTAGGAATATAGAGTCGGCGACTCGGGTCACTCTCACCCATACAAATCAAAGGACGAGCCTAACAGGCAGGAGTATATAACTCACTTAGGATTGAGATCGAGTTACTTGGTCATCCTATTGAAATATTAATATATTAGCTAACGGTGTTACAACTAAAGATTAATTATTTTACGGTTCGGTCCTATACAAACTCATTGTCTCCACATGAACGACCTGGATGAAGTCATTTGTAACTATTACAAAGTGGGCCATATCCATAGTGTTACCAGGATAAGGTACCCAATCTTATCCATATACTATATACCCTTTAGGTTACTACTGGAACATTATCCACATGTATATCGAATATATACTGTATATATATACACTTTATATCAAATATATATGCTGTATATTAAATATATATTGTATATCTGTTATTCACTATTCTAGTTACATGACATAACCATGGATGTTAGTTTATTGGATTTGGGTTAATGTAATTCTAAGAGAAACATCAATAACAACTTTATTAAATGAATATTTGTTTTATGTTTACAAATCACAAGTTTATGGCATAAAACCCAACAAACTCCCACTTGAACTAAACTCTAGTGGGGTGTACAAAAGCTAAAAGTAATAGTGGGTTGTACAATAAATTACAAATACAATAAACTAGGGCATACATTATACCCTTTACAAGTCTTCCACTTACCCTAGACTATATTGTACATATCTCATAGGCCTAAACTTTCTAGATGGCCCTCGAACACTTTAGTCGTAAGAGCCTTTTTAAACAGATCAACAATTTGCCACAACACCACTATTATCACAATAAAGTGTGATGCACAAATTCATGTTTGGAACAACTTCCAAATCAGTTAAGAAATTTCTAAGCCACACCACCTCTTTTACTGCTTCACAAGCGGCAACATATTCGGCCTTCATTGTGGAGTCTGTAATGCATCCTTGTTTGATACTCCACCATACTACAACTGTTCCATTAATAGTGAACACTGACCCCGAAGTGGATTTTCTTGAATCCTTATCACTTTGGAAGACGGAATCAGTGTATCCTATAAGGATCAAATCCTTAGTGTCATAAATAAGCATATAGTTCCTCATTTTCCTAAGATTCTTCAGGATTCCCTTCACGGCAATCCAATGATACCTACTGACAATCTTTACTGTATAGCAAATGTCAGGCCTAGTACACAACATGACATATATCAGGCTTCCCACTGCTGAAGCATAGAGAACGTGTCTCACATCCTCAACTTCTTTAGGTGTCTTAGGACATTGTTCCTTAGATAGAGAGATTTTATGTCTGAATGGTAGTAAACCATTCTTGGAATTCTACATCGAATATCAGACAAGCATTTTGTCAATATAAGTTGTTTGAGGCAAGGCTAGCATTCTGTTCTTTCGATTCCTTATGATTTGAATCCTCAGAACAAACTGAGCGTCTCCCAAATGTTTCATTTGGAATTTAATTGCTAGCCACTTCTTAATATCATATAGAAAACCTACATCATTCCCAATGAGTAGGATATCATCAACATACAACACCAAGAAAACTACAGTATTGTTGATGATCTTCTTGTATACACAAGGCTCATCAACATTATGGTCAAAACCATAAGACTTGATTGCAAAATCAATTCTTATATTCCAAGATCGAGATGCTTGTCTTAATCCATAAATGGATCATTTATGCTTGCAAACCTTTTGCTCTTGACCTTGCTTAATGAACCCTTATTGTTGAGACATATAAATACTCTCTTCAAGATTGCCATTTAGAAAAGCAGTCTTAACATCCATTTGTCAAATTTCATAGTCATAAAATGTGACAATAGACAATAGTATTCTTATAGACTTTAGCATGGCAACCAGGGAGAAGGTTTCCTCAGTGTTCACCCCTTCCGTTTGGGTGTAACACCTTGCCACGAGTCTAGCCTTAAAGGTCTGTACCATTCCTTCGACGTCTTGCTTTCTCTTATAGAACCACTTACAACCTATAGGTTTGACCCTATCAGGTTGATCTACAAGGTCCCAGACAGAATTGAACTACATAAACTCTATTTCAAGGTCCATAGCTTTGATCCATTTGTTCTTATCAACATCTTTCATTGCCTTTTTGTATGTCAATGGATCCTCAACACCATCATCAGGTATGACGACCTTCGTTTCTGTTAAACCCACGTAACAACCTCTCACTACGTCGAGACACTCTCTACTTTTGAGATGTATGTAACTGACGTGATGTACTAACGCCATCAACAACTCTTGTTGAAGTGCTAACTTTATCAACAACTCTTGTTGATGTATTTGTAGCTTTATCAGAAATCTCATTTAACACAACCTTGCTTTGTGGTTTATGATCTCTAATGAGGTATTCTTCCAAAAATGTAGCAATTTGTTGATACAAACACTTTGTTTTATTGTGGATCGAAGAAGAGTCCACCTCTCGTTTCCTTGGGATAACCTACGAATAGGCACACTTTTGAACAAGATTCCAGTTTCTTCGAGTTTGTCACTAACACATATGCTGGACATCCTCAAATTCTGAAGTGACGTAAACTTGATTTATGTCCCCTCCATAGTTCAAAAGATGTTTCAGAACCACTTTTTGATAGAACTGTGTTCAAAATATATACTACAATCTCTACTACATAACCCCAAAACGAGGCAGGCAATTGAACATAGCTCATCATAGATCGAACCATGTCTAACAGGGTTCTATTTCTCCTTTCTGATACACCATTCTGTTGAGGTGTACCAGGTGCTCCGAGTTGAGATGTAATTCCATGTTCTATCATATAGTCTTGAAATCTTAAGTTCATATACTCTCCATCCCAATTAGATTGATGTGTCTTTATCGTCTTATCTAATTGGTTCTCAACTTCAGTCTTGTACTCCTTAAACTTTTCAAGGGCTTCAGACTTATGTTGTATTAGGTAGAGATATCCATACCTTGAATAATCATGTATGAAATAGATGAAATACTGATACCCTCCCCTAGCTTTAACATTCATCGGACCACAAAGGTCTTAATGTACCAGCTCCAAGGGTTCTTTAGCTCTAAGACCTTTTCTAGAAAAAGGTTTTTTAGTCATCTTGCCTTCAAGACAAGATTCACATGGAGGTAACGAGTCATCTTCTAACTCGCTTAGAAGTCCACTCTTAACCAATATCCCAATCTTATTCAGATTTATGTGACCTAATCTTAAGTGCCAAAGATAGGTATTTTCTTTTGGACAAGTTCTTTGCCTTTTGTGTTGAGTTTTAGCATTTTTTAACAACTCAGTATTTAAGATTACTGTAGTTATGGTTTGTCTTGATACATATAAGTAGTTTTCGAGTTTTGCATAACAAATATTAACACAATTTCATGAAATGAACACTTCATTTAATGAAAAGGAAATAGTATAACATTTTTCAAGTAGACAAGAAATTGAAATTAAGTTCCTCTTTATTTTGGGAACTACATATACATTGTCTACTAATATATATGTACTATTGTCTAAAGACAACTTTAGGTCTCCCACTGCGACTGCTAAGACGACATCTCCAGTTCCGACTTTGAGAGTCATCTCACCAACATCAAGCTACCTTTAGAAACTAATTCCCTGAAAAGAAGAACAAACACGGTTAGTGGCCCCTGAATCTGGTATCCAGGTAGGATCATCATTCTCCACTAAGCAAGTTTCAAGAACAAGTAAATCATATTTACCTTATTTGGCTTTCTTCTTTTCATCCAAGTATTTCGGGCAGCTTCTTTTCCAGTGTCCATCCTCGTTGCAGTAGAAACATTTTCCTTTGTCTGCAACTTTGGTCTTGCGCTTCTTGGTAGCAGCAACAGCAGTAGGGTCAGCTTTTAGCCCTTTACCACTATTCTTCTTCTTCTGGAAAGTCTTACTTCCAGAAGAAGAAAGTACAAATTTGTTTCCTAAGGTCGAACCTTGATGGAATCGTTTTAAGGTGACAACATTGTCCTTCCCTTCCTATCCCTTATTTTTCATAAGAAACTGAAAAATCTGTAACTCGTTTAAGAGTGTGGTAAGGTTGTACTCTATCTTGTTCATCACAGCATTGCTGTGAAACTATAACAAACTCTTCGGAAGAGATTCCAAGATAATGCTGAGTTGGATACCCTCGTCTATGACAGCACCATTCACTTCAGCCACATTAAAGTGGACCATCACATTGAGAACATGTTCTCGTACTGATGTTACCTCTTTCATATGTGAATTGTAAATGAACTTCAGGGTATCGTACCGGGCTTGAATGGACGGTTGTCCAAACATGTCCTGCAATGAGTCCATGATCTCCCTTGCGATGACCATGCTCTCATTCTTCTTGGCCAGCACATTAGATATGTTTGCCAAGATGTAGACCTTTGTCTCGTCATTGACCTTGATCCATCTGTCATGGGCATCCCAAGTAGCTCAGACTGCATTAGGCATGGGAGCCTGAGGACACTCCTCAGTTTAGACGAACCTAAGATCATCTACCACAAGTATCGTGTTAAGGTTCGTTTTCCACTGTGTGTAATTTTCGCCATTGAGTTTTTCAGCAGCAAGTAGGGAAATAGATTGAGACATGCTGAAATATAAACAAATCTATATATGACACTTGCACTACCCATTAAAGCCACAATGAAATTTAGCAAAAAGTAATAATGCATCCTATAATCAAGATTATTTTTGCAGCAATGCTTCAGTGATTTAAGCAACAACTACTGTTGGGCAGTGAACTACTCCTTCACTAAATTAAGACATTCTCAACTAAATATTACACCAGAATAACTATTATTCCTATAATAGTTAGTCACTGTTTGTTTGGTCAAGAAGTTATTAACTAACAGAACAACTTCCCGTAAGTGTAACCCGCCATTTTCAGACTCCAGAGGTCTGCCCCAATAAGCCTACCGTAGGGAACGACAAATATTGGTGCAAATCCTAAGAGACCTTATCCATTTATGGAGTTCGCCCTGATTTTGATTCCATACAACAGACTCTCCGCAGGAGTGGTCGCTCCAGGACGACACGCAGGCCGTGTATGAAACCTCACGTTGCAAACTAATAGCGGAGACCGCAGGATGTGTTGTCACACGTCCTTCTCCCACTTACTATGAATACTTTCTCCATTCACCTTGGTATTCAACCATGCAAACACCTTCCGTAGGGAGGCCGCGCCTAAGGCGACACGAGGCCGAGCATGGAACTCACGGTATGAAGTTATACGGAGAACGTGAGGGAAAGAATATATATATATTTATATACCGCATATAACTTATATACTTGGCTATTTTATATATACCTAATCCTGACACTTAGTATCTTAAAAACTAGGGTTTATTACTTAGGTAAATTCCGACTAAATAAAATTATCTAAGTTTATTAGTTTGCCTAATATAACTTTTATATTTGATTTGTTTAACACTAATGTTTTAGTTCATTAAACACTTTAATGAACTAATAACATTGTTGCATGCTATAAAATATTGACAAATTCAACCTCAGGTCGGTTCCTATGTAGAGGTATTCCTTTACGGTCAGCTTAAGTACCTCAACCTAGACTGAATCTTCCTTAGACAGGGTTCCCTTATAGGCAATATTTTATATTAACCTTTTATTTTGTCGTTTTACACCTATTTAAAACCAAAAAGTAAAATGTATATAACCTAAGGTATAATTAATTTCAAACCCCCTTAAAATTAATTATTAAGGACTTAAGGTGTGCATGCAACTCTTGACTGCAGACTTTAATTTCTATTTACCAAACTAATAACACTTATAAATTTAATGAAATTAAAACTATAATCATGCATCAATGACATACATAAATATAACATTTATATTACTAAAGTAATTTCATGCTCAATGCAACTTTATTTTCATCTAATGAATACAACACTTATATTAATTAATTATGAAAATAAATCATGCTATCATACATCAGAACTATTATATACATATGATGCATGAACATGCTTAACCTATGGTGGAATTTCAAACTATATGGCATACTTTATGCTACATGTATAAGTAATTAAGTATACATTCAAAATGCATAATAATTAAATAGCAAAATAGACCGATTTTTGTCTTCCTATAAGAAATGAAGCGAAAACAAAAAACAATAATAATTTTTTAAAACGCGGCGCCTAAGCGCCCGAGCCCAGCGCCTAGGTGCTGCCCCCCCACCGCTGCAAGCCTGAGCTCTCAGGTTTCTGCAACTCTGGCGGCGCCTAGGCGCTACCCCCAGCGCGAAGACGCTGTCCACCCGGTTTCTCTATTTTTCTTCACTTCTTTGGTTCTCTTTCACAGCAACTCCTTGCCAAGAACGAAACGAACTTACAGACTCGATTTACAGGATTAAACGCCCAAAACAACGGGACTTTACATTGATCAAATCAACAGAAAAACTATAAATCTAATGTCAAAACCCAAAAACATATATTTGCAAACCAGATATATCAAATGTAGAGAAAAACACCCACAATGAAAAGACATAAGCATGAATAAAAAGGAAGTTAGTGAAATATACATTTGAAGACACTTCTTCAACTTCTTCAATGTAGACACCAACCCCACCACAAAGTCTTCCTTGCTATCCTTTAGATGTTAAGAACTTGGTTTGTGGGAACCATCTTATAATTGATAGGGATATCGAGAGATCGAGAGAGAGAGATTTTCATTGGAGTAATAAAACTCAACAATTGAGGACCGGATAACGAAAAGAAGGGGAGAACCTCCCTTTTTATAAGGGAGGAAGAGTGGTGGTGAAGTCACCCCACCCACCACTTTCCCATTTCCCACAATTAAAGGTGGGTAGTGGGAAAACCTCCCCCGATTCCCACCATTAAAGGTTTTCCTCCAATTTCTTTACCTTTTTTTCCTTTTTTTCTTTTATTTCAATTAAAATAATTTTAATTAAAATAATAATTAATTAAATCTAATTTAATTAATTACAAAAAAGTAGTATTAATAAATTAAATTAAATCTAATTTAGTTTAACCAAATTAATATATCACATTAATTTAATTATATATTATTTAATTAATTAAACTTTAATTAATCAACTATATTAGAATCAAACTCTAATATCCATCTCTCTCATAATTTTGAATCCAATTCAAAATTAACTTTATATTATAATGGATCAGCGTACATTATATTAATTGTATCTCATACAATTAACCTTAATTTCCTTTAACTAATTTGAACAATTTAAATTTATTTTTCAAGACTAAATGTTCTTAACTATCCTTTATGAGCTAGCAAGGAGACCTAATGGACCTACAGATTGGAAGCTCCAACAATACGAGATTAATTGATTAAACTCATTAACCATATTAATCAACATTTGTTAATTGTCAGTCACTCCACTAAAGACCCACAGTTGCAGTCTTCCCACTGTAGAATATTTTGCGTCCATGGATTTTGATCATTAACGGTAAGTCAATCCTTCACGAGTGTTCGTAACCACAGCTGGATCAAATTATCGTTTTACCTCTATTTTACATCTTGTACCTTAAGTATCGTTGATCCTCTAATGAACAACCCGGTTATGTTTCAACCAATAATCGGAAGTCCATCTCGGGCGAGTGAGAGGGTGGGGCCCTTGTTCAAGTCCTAGAGTCAGAAGTTAAGAGAACACTTATTTACTTACCCTAAAGTAGGGAAGGAGTGAATTCTATCTTGTGAAGTTATGTTCCCAGCTTCTCACTCGGTCTCGTCCCCAACATGGTAGGAATATTGAGTCGGTGACTTTGGTCACTTTCACCCATACAAATCAAAGGACGAGCCCTAACAGGCAGAAGTGCATAACTCACTCAAAATTGAGATCGAGTTACCTGGGCATCCTATTGAAATATTAATCTATTTGCTAATTGTGTTACAACTAAAGATTAATTATTTCGCGGTCCAGTCTTATACAAATTCATTATATAGGATACCCCCACTCGCATGTCTCCACATGAACGACATGAATCAAGTCATTTGTAACTATTACAAAGTGGGTCGTATCCATAGTGTTACGAGGATAAGGTACGCAACCTTATCCATATACTATATACCTTTAAGTTACTACTGGAACATTATCTACCTGTATATCGAATATATACTGTATATATATATATTATATATCCAATATATACGCTGTATATTAAATAGATACTGTACATATGTTATATACTGTTCCAGTTACATGACTTAACCTTGGATGTTAGTTTATTGGATTTGTGTTAATGCAATTCTAAGAGAAACATCAATAACAACTTTATTGAATGAATATTTGTTTTATGTTTACAAACCACCTGTTTGGGGCATAAAACCCAACAAACATAATTTTAGACCAATAAGGAAGTTCGAAGAATATACTTTTCTTAGTCCACTTAATAATACGCTTCCTTTTCTTATCTTTTCTGGATGGATGTTTATATAACACTAGAAAGTTGAACGCAGTTACTTGTTCTATGATTTGATCTCCATCCATTACAATCGGTGGAGGTCTATACTCAAACTTACCATCATGTTACTTACTCTTGTGCCAACTATGATTATGTGGAAGGTAATGCCGATGTCGCATGAAAGAGATTTTTCCTCTTATCCTCAATGAGGATGTATGTTCTTTAGAAATAGGACAAGCTTGATAACCCTTAGAACTCCATCCCGACAAGTCTCCATATACAGGAAAGTCATTAATAGTCCACAACAAACATGCGTGTAGTCGAAAGTAATTCCCAGTTGTGCAATCATAAGTGCGCACGCCATTTGTTCATAACTTTTTCAACTCCTCAATCAATGGTTGCAAATACACATCAATTTCTTTTCTTGGAGATTTCAATCCAAGTATGAGCAGAGACATAAAAAAATTTGATTCTTTCATGCATTTCCAAGCAGGTACATTGTATGGGATAAGCACCACAGGCCACATGATGTAGGAATTATTCATATTCATGAAAGGATTAAATTTAGTAGAAGCTAATCCTAACCGAACATTCCTTGGTTCTGAAGCAAAATGAGGAAACTTCCTATCTATGTGTTTCCATCCTACAGCATCACACACCATCAGTTTCAACTCGTTTATCCTTATGCCATCTAATTTCATAAGCAATATATTTTGATGAAAACAATCGCTTCAACCTACGTATTAGTGGAAAATGACAAAAAACCTTATGTGGAATCTTCTTACCTTTTCCATCATTTATTTTATATCGAGACTCACCACATATTGGACAACTTTGACAATCAATAAATTCTTTCCAAAATAATATACAATCGTACTTACAAGCATGAATTGACCATATTTTAGCCCTAAGTACGTAGTTTTCTCTTAGATTCATAGAATAACGAAGAATAGATGCACCAGGTGGATATGCATCTTTCAACAATTCTACTAACATATCAAACTATTTGTTACTCTAATTATTGAGACCTTGATATGCATCAACTTCACCAAGAAGTTCAATGAGGAAAGTTTTGTACAACCAGGGTACAACTGATTACGTGCTTCATTCATCAACTCCTCAAAATTGTTTGAAGTATCTCTTTCATCAACATTAGCTTCCGATTCATCCTCATAATCCGACTCATCATCTACATCCTTTTCCCTTCCAAATCATTTAGAAAATCAAGCATCTCATTGTCAACATTGTTAACATTACACTCTCTAGTTAATTCATCATCTACAGCAGAAATTGTCTCTTTGAAATCGAGTTAAGTTGGTTGGTTCTCCATGATAAACCCATTGATTGTATGAAGGAGATATTCCATATGTAAATAAATGTCGTTCTACTCCATCCAATGATTGTGCCATTGTAACAACCGAAAAAAGTATAAATATATATATTTAAATTATTATTTTAATTAAGTTCTTTTCTTTATTCTCTTAAAAAATATAAATTTTTGTTTTAAAAATTATTTTTTTAAAGATCATTTGTTCTTAGAATTTAAAAAAAAATAAAAAGAAAGAGTTTTATTAAATCTTTATCTTTTTACTATCCTTTTTAAATAAGGATTCATTAGGGTTTGTTATAAAAGCCCTTAAACCCTAGGTTTTATTTTCTTAAAATGTTAGACCTAGTTTTCTCTTCAAGAGAAAAAGAGAACGAAAGAAGAATAATTTTGGTATTTTCTCTCATTGTTTTAGTTTATTTTTCTTGATTTGTAGTTCTTTAATTCAGTCTATTGGGAAAAGTTTTGAGGTATTTGTTTTTTAGAATAAAAGATTTTAAGGACTTTTTACCCTAAGAATTTTCCAGAATTTTTGGTTTGAATTTTTTTGTTTATAAGACTGTTTTTGAGCTATTTTGAGGCTCTTTTCACATAAAAAGTTTACCTATTTGTATCCTATAAATTATAGTTTGTTGTTATGATTTTTACATGAAAAATTATATGTTTTTACCAAATTTTAAAGGTTTTCTATAAAGTTTTCAGATCTGATTTTTCTATAAAAATCAATAAATTGTTAATTGTTTTATGAAAAATTCTTGGAAGTTTGATTTTATAAAACAGAAAAAATTTCAGATTTAAAATCCCCAAATTTTCAATTGTTTAGAAGGTTTTTAAGCTGGTTTTATTGAGAAACTTTTTGTAAATTTAGTTCGTATTGATTTATATTGATTCTTGTAATTTTAAAGGTTGTTATGGTGGATTTTAGAGGCTTTTTAACCTAATTTTCAGATCTGGTTTTGTAGCCCCAAATCCATACTTTCCTAATTATTTTGTTTTGAATGGGAAAATTGGGTAGATAAGATTTGGGTTAGTAATTGGTTGAATTTTAAATCCTTGGATAGGATTTAAGAATTGATTTTGGATATTGGTTGTTTCTAGGCCTCTAAGTTGACAACTACCAAGGAAGAAGTTAATTAGATTCGTAGGATTTCTGAAAGTGGTAAGTAATTTGTCATATCCCTTCAAAAAAGTATTGTATGTAATTTGTCATATCCATTCGAAAAGTATTGTAAGTAATTTACCATATCCCTTCGAAAAAGTATTGTAAGTAATTTGTCATATCCCTTCGAAAAAGTATTGTAAGTGATTTATCGTATCCATTCGAAAAGTGTTGTAAGTGATTTGTCATATTTCAAAAACTAAAATGTATTTTGGATTTGATAGGAAGATTTGAAATTGATATCTTGCATATGGATTTGAAAACTAATTTGGCAATTAAAATTATATTTATTTGCAAAGTATTTGAAGTATTTAAATGATTTGATAAAGTTTTGTTTAGATTTATTTAAAGGTTTGAAATTGATATTTTGTTTATTTGTGAAATATTTGAAATCATGTTTTAAAGGATTGATAAAGTTTGTTTTAAATTAGTTCAATGTTTTGAATTAATTTAATATTAAAAGTAAGTATTTGTTTTGCATTTTATTTGAAAGATATTT
>NW_019104768.1:24415-38881 GCF_001995035.1 Momordica charantia
TGCTTCTCATGCCAAGACTACTGAGGAGGCCAACCTTGCAAGGGCTGAGCTGGAGGATGCGAAGGCTAAGCTCCTCGAGGTGACCCGCAAGGTGGCCACCCTGGAGGCGGACAGCGAGGAGCTTAAGGGGAAGGTGAGTTCACTCCAAGCCCAACTGAAGAGTGCGACCTCTGAGGTTGGGAACCTGAAGAAAGAGGTTGAGGCCTTCAGGCTGAGGTGGAGGCATTGTGGCAATCTGAGGTGACTATGGCGGCCAACCTGAAGAGTAAAGCCTTCTTAGACGCATGCTTCCGGAGTTGTCGAGCTATGTGGACTACAGCAAGGGCCTTGCTGATGATGGCTTCAAGTTTGAGCTCGCTTTTTTGGAGCACCACCACAAGGACATCGATCTGACCCCCATGAAGCGTGTCTATGTCAAGTCTTGGACGATCTCTCCTAATGGCACCATTGCCCCTGAAGAAGTGATCCAAGCCGGAGTGAAGAAGTTGGACGAGCTTGTCCTCGTGGCTCCTGTGGATGATGATCCCCTGGCCAAGGTTGCTCAGTCTGACCTCCTGGAGCAGTGATTCTGCTGCTTGCTTCTACTACTTATGTTATTTTTCTTCCATTTTCATGTGTTAAGGCTGCGAGGTCTTCTCCTCGGTTATATAAATGAAACTTTAGCGCTTTTGTTATTCACCTCGTGCTCCACTTTCTTTGTGCTCTGTATACCTACATATTTGTTCTCTATTCTTTTCATTATATTATTTATATACTTTTTATTTAGTGGCTCATTGCTTTGGCAGTTCACACTTTTACACTTGTACATCTTTGGGCTTCATTTAAATGTAGCTTGGTTTGACAATACGAGTTACATTTAAATTCTTGACCAAATGTACAATATCTCTAAACGGCTCGTTCATCAATACTTAGTGATAGCATATGCGTAGCTGCTGCGCATTCCATGGGTGGGGTAATTGCTTTCCCTCTAGGTAGGTCTAGACGTACGTCCCAAGTCGCTTTTCATACTTCACCTGGAATGGGCCTTTCCAGATGGGCTCTAAGGCTCCACCATTTTGCAAGATTTTGCACAGGACAAGGTCTCCAGGTCGGAAACGGCACGGTTTTACCCTTGAGTCGTAATGTCGCTTTGCTCGCCTCTGGTACTCAACTAGCTCGAGCTGCAAAGTCTCCCTTCTCTTTTCAAGGAGGTGGAGGTTCAGGCGGAGCTCCTCGTCACTCACAGGCGCATCCAGGGCTTCGGTCTGAGCTATTGGTAGACCGATCTCGATTGGTACTACGGTCTCCGAGCCAAAGGCCAGAGCGAAGGGGTCTCTCCGATCGAGTTCTGTGTGGTCGTCCTGTATGACCATAGCACGTCGGGTAGCTCCTCGGCCCATCTACTTTTACGGTCTTATAGCTTTAGCTTTAGCCCGAGCTTGATGATTTTGTTGATAGCCTCCACCTGGCCATTGGCCTGGGGGTGAGCTTGGGATGACCTGAAGTTTTTTATCCCGAGCCTTGGCAAAAGTCATTGAACTTTGGATTGTCAAACTATCTTCCGTTGTCAGTTTTGATGGCATGGGATATGCCGAACCTGCAGATAAGGTTGGTCCACACGAAGCTCATGATTTTGGCTTCGGTTATGGTGGCCAGACGCTCGGCCTCCGCCCACTTGGTTAAGTAATCCACGGCCACTATCGCAAATCTTGTTTGACCCTTCCATGGTCGGAGAGTTCTAATGAGGTCGATTCCCCATTGAGCGAACGACTAGGGGGCTGAGATCGGTGTAAGGAGCTCAGGTGGCTGGTGGATAGTTGTAGTAAACCGTTGGCATCGATCACGTCGTCGCGTGAACTCCATTGCATCTCGTCCCATGGTAGGCCAGTAGTAACCTTGCCTGACCAGCTTAGCGACAAGAAATCGGCCCCCTGCATGGTGGCCGCAAACCCTCTCGTGTATTTCTCGTGAGGCATAGTTCGCTTCTTCTAGGTCTAGGCACCTCAACAATGGAAGGGAGAACCCCTTCTTGTACAGCACATCGCCTCGCATGACATACCCTATCGCTTTGCACCGCATTTTCCTGAGATCAACCTATTCTAGGAGCCCCTCTCCTCGCAGGAAGGCTTTTATGTGGTCCATCTAGGTTGGTATCGCCACTTTGACACTCATTGCCTCCGACTCTTGGACAGAGAGAACCTCCAAAACTTCGACCACGACCGACCTGGGCAGTTCGGTTGGGTAAGAGGATGCTAGCCTTGCCAAGGCATTCGCATTAGCGTTTTCTGCTCGCGGTACTCGCTCTATGGTATACCCTTGAAACCGCGACAGTAGCTCGCGCACCTTATATAGGTACTTCTCCATCTTGTTGTCTTTGGCTTGCTATTCCTCGGTGACCTGGTTGACTACGAGCTGCAAATCGCTCCTTATTTCCAGGTACGTGGCTTCCTTGGCTTCAGCGATACTTAAGCTGGCTACCAATGCTTCGTATTCGACCTCGTTATTCGATGTTGGAAAGTTGAACCTTACTGCATATTCGAACATATCTCTGCTGGATGCCTGGAGATAAACTCCAGCCCCACTGCCTTTCTCGTTTGAGGAACCATTGACGTTGAGGACCCACTTGTTTGAGAAACTCCCTTCTCCCAAACTGGGCAGTGGAGTGAGCTCAGCTATGAAGTCGGCCATGGCTTGACCCTTCATCATAGCTCTTGGCTCGAAGCTTATGTCGTACTCACTTAGCTCGAGAGCCCACTTCATGAGTCTCCCCAAGGTCTCGGACTTCTGGAAGACTTGTTTTAGGAGGAAGTTAGTGAGCACCTTCACCTTGTGAGCTTGGAAGTAAGGTCGAAGACATCGTGCTGCCACGAGTAACGCTATAGCACTAACTCTTCCACCTGTGGATAGCGAGTCTCGGCATCCATCATGGACTTGCTTGTGTAGTACACAGGGCTCTACCGACCACCGTCCTGTCTGACCAATGTTGAGCTCACTGCGCTTGCAGACTAACTAGGCATAGCGTGAGCTCCTCGCCGAGCAGTGGTTAGGGGTGCCGAGCTTAGGTAGCTCTTGAGTTCGTCAAAAGCTCCTTGACACTCTCGGGTCCATTCGAAGCGATCTTTCTTCCGTAGCACCTTGAAGAACGACAAACACTTGTCCGTAGATCGTGATACAAATCGATTCAGTGCGTCAATCTTCCTGTTGAGGCACTGGATGTGCTTTATGTTATGAGGCGGCTACATATCCAACACATCTCGAATTTTTTTAGGGTTTGCTTCTAACCCACGCTGGTTGACCATGAACCCTAGGAACTTGCTAGACGAGACTCCAAACGTACACTTTTCCGGATTGAGCTTCATCTGGTACTTTCGAAGGACTTCGAACATTTCCGCCAGGTCGACGCATGGGAAGTCCTCTTCTTGTCTTTCACGAGCATGTCGTCTACATACACCTCCATGTTCCGACCTATCTGGTCGGCAAACATTTTGTTGACCATACGCTGGTAGGTTGCTCCAGCATTTTTTAGTTCGNAACCCGGCCATCAACCCACCCTCAATAATTATTGCAAATTTTCGCATTATACATTAAAGAAAGAAAAAGTTGTAAATATTTGTATGATGTTTTTTACATGTATGTTACTATGATTTCACAAAGTAACGAGTTTATTTCTATTAGTGCATTTTGGCTTCGAGGCTTCATAGTTGTTTTTACTATATAATATATAGTTGTACCATGAAACTTCTTAACACTGTTAGATTTAGGTTGCAATTTTAGACCTATTCAAAGCTCCTTTTTTCACACTCCTTGCTCTATTTCTATTGATGCTGACAAACAGGTATTATTGTTACTTCCATAGTATTGTTCATGCATGGCATAAAGAGATTGGTTGTTATTAAAATATTTCTATATTGAAGGAGCCTTCATATCTTATATAAATGTTGTTTTGTCTTAGTATCTCGAAATATATAATAATGCTACACCTTTAGTTTCTAAAATTTCTAGATATATGAGTATATATTTTATAGTTAACATACAGTTATATTAATATGCAGTTTAGAAGAACATGTCCGTTCAAAAAAAGGGTAACGGAAAGATGAAGACAGCATTGAAAGATCAGGAAGTTGAACCATTGAGACAAACAAAACGTAGAATGGTGTTGCCTTCTAAGGTTAATCGATCACCATACACTACGAAGTTTGGTTCAGTAGAACATAAGAGTTATTATTTACTTTTAGGTTAGATATATTCAATATGACTCATTATGACTTCTTAATTGTGACTTCACTTGATTTGATCTATTGAAGGATTTTTCGTCACAACTAAAATTACAAACCATTTGATAACTTTTAGACACGCTTGAGTAAGATATACTACACAGGTCATTTCTGAAATTACTTAATCATACTAGACTACACACTTTGGTGCCTTCATAAATACAACCAGAGCTATTATACATTAATAGGGCACATCTACTTCTGCTCCTTCTGTTACTGCACCTTCTGCTCCATCATTCACTATTTCTCCTTCATTGTCATCTTCTTGTTCATTCATCTAATAAGAAAGTAGATCAATGGTGAGAAAAGTAAAAGAAATATAAGGAAAGTAAAACAATTTAGATTACCTCTTTATCTATTTCATTCTCATATTCTTTATCATCTTCTTTCTTATTCTCATCATCCTTCTCGTTTTGGTTATCATATATGGTTGTATATTCAACAACGCTATCAATGTTTACATCATCATCAAGAAGATCGAGACTTACTGTTGGAAGTTTGTTCTTTTGAACAAGAGATTCTTGGGATTGTTTTTCAATGTCTGTCTTTGGTGGAAGTCTTTCGTAGATTACTTCCATAATTGAAGCCAACATTCCTAGAATCTCTTGTTACACTCTTTTGACTTATTGAATTTCTTCATTCAACGAAGTCCTTTTACTTGATTCTCCTTCTTCTCTTTCATCTTCATGTTCCTCTTCCAAATTTGCTTTCCCTTTGCCTTCATCTTCTCACATTATGTTTTCTTCCTCTTCTTGCATCAACACTTTTGTAAAGATGGTAGCAGATATTTCATCAGGGGTAGACTCAAAAGCAATTACTGAAAACTGCATAAATCAAATTAATTAGAAAATCAATAAAAGTAAGAATAAAAGAAAGAAAACAGTTGACAAACGATAAGAAACTTACATCACTTGAAAAGAAAACATTATCTTGAAGATGATGTCAATCAGATTGGGCTACAATATCTCACTTCAACATTCTTGGGATTTTATCTTCAACACTTTTTGTTGTGATCCCCACTCTTGGATCAAACAGTTTTGGGATAACTTCACATGTCCAACAAATCAATGCTAATGGGAATCCTTGCAAGGTAATGTTTGATGATTTCTATAGTATAAATTTCCTTATGTATTCAATTGTTAGGTCATAAGTCAATCTACCCCATGAATATTTGTCAATCAAATCTTTACTATTCATTATATCAACATGATTCCATTCCACCTTAGTGTGATTTTGTTTGGCGAATAGTACACATTCTAAGATATATATAAGTTGACAATTTTCACCATGATATGATCATTTGGAGATCCAATGTTGAAAACAACTTGATAATATTATCTATTGATTCTAGTTTCGAATATTGTTGGACTTTGACACCAGAATACCATATCTCATTGATTTGTTAGAGTGAAATTAACATTATATCATATGTAAATCATACTATCACATCAATAGCATATCAACCACTCATATCAACAATATATCACAATTATATCAGACATACATATGTCTCATAACATATGTATATCAGATTATCACATTAGTAGTATATCAAACACTAATATTATCAGGATATCAGGCATTTATAAGACTTATATCAAACACTCAGTGGTATATTAGTTGTATATTGAACACTAATATCAGCAGTATATCAGACGTTCATATAAATATTATATCACATATATTTCATATATACATATCAGTAGTATATCACACACTAAAAAAACATATCAATAATATATCACATTTATATCATATATAAATATTGATATAAATAGTATATAGACCGCTCATATAAATAATACATCACATGTATATCAGTAATATATCACATTTATATCAGACATACATATTGATATGAAATACTCATATTAGACGTATATCATATTATCACATAAGTAGTATATCAAACACTAGTATAAGCAGTATATGACATACCTCATTCTTTTTTCCCTCATTTTTCTCTTTCTTCGTTTCGGATGTTTCACCTTTTATCATCTTACATTCTCTTTTTTTGTTCGTTTTGACTTCTTTGATTTCCATCTTTGTTGATCGTACATTAAAACATAAAAAATCATGAAAAATTAGAATCGAAATGTCATATATCTAAAAGAAAACTAGATGAACACACAGAAGGAAGACTAAAATCGAAATGATGAAGAAACTTGAATCCACAAACAATAGCCACTTGAAATACTGACTAATATCAGCAGTAGTCATACTGATATACACTCATATTAGGCATATATCAGATATACAACACTAAAAGCCAGTAACAGTAGTCATACAAACAGCAGCCATACGAAATATATTACCATAACAAACAACACTAAAATCGAAATAATAATGAAACTTCGAAAAGAAATCGAAATGCAATGGTGGAAAATTAGTCAATAATTATTACTTATAATGTAAGCCACTGAAAGCCACTTAAATTCAGAAATTGAAGATATTGAACGTCACTGAAAGGAAGCACAAAAAAAATCGAAGGGAAATCAAAATGAAGTTACCCAAATGATGAGAGAAATAGCTAGGGGTTTTCACGGGTTGGGTTGGGTCGGGTTAGGGGGTTTTTTTGGGACTAACCCAAATTTTCGGGTTGACCATATCTAGAACCCAACCCAACCCAAATTGATGGCCAACCCAACCCAACCCAACCCAAAAAATTCGGGTTGGGTTGTCGGTTTTTTTTTTTAATTATTAATTTACTTTTGTTTTGTTTATAACATAGACCAAAAAAATATAGAAAAATCAAAATCTTAATTTAAGCACAAATTCAAATCCTCATTGTAACCAACACGTAAGTCCTAATTTAATACAAATATTAAAAGTTTAGATCATCCAAAGTTTATCTAAAGTCCAAATCCAAATTGAAACTAAAAACTAAAAACTAATTAACATTTATTAATTTATAAAACAGTAATCTAGAAAGTAGAAACTAATTAACTCATCGGAGACGACTTCCTTCACCGGCGACGGACGGATCTACTACCCGAACAAATCTGTTTTCGATTTATATAATGAAATAGTTAGCTAAAATATTAAATTTATTCAAAAATCCAAACAGCCAACCTGCAACAATTCTTATTCAAAAATACAATTCTTATTATGTGAAAAAATATGTTTGGGTCTAATTATAGATTAAAAAAAAACTACTTGGCAAAACAAAACAGAGAACTTTCCGCGAGATTGAAATGAAAACAAACGGGAACAAGGGCGGTGGAACAAGTGCGGCGGCGACGGGAGCAAGTGCGACGATGTCAGGAGGAAGAACGACGACGACAGGAGGAGAAAACAGCGGGAATAAGGGCGACGGAACAATGGCGGCGACGACGGGAGCATGGGCGGCGGCGACGAGATTGATATATGCTTGAAGATTGAAGATTGTAGAGAGAGATGAGAGAGAGGAAGATGAAATGAAAATGTTAGAGAAGGAGAAGAATAGGCAGAGTTTGAAATCCTAAAAGGAATTGGATGGTTGAGATCTATTCAAAATGGATGGATGAATGAGATTGAGTTTTAAAAAATAAGAATTATTAATTTATTATATATATGTAATATTATATTATAAGTAATATATATATACAAACATATATACTCGGGTCGGGTCGGGTTGACCCGAGATTTTCAAGGGTCAACCCGAGACCAGACCCAACCCGGTCGTGTTGGGATTTTTCCAACCCATTGGGTTGGATTCATCGAGTTGTCGGGTTCCCTGAACACCCTTATTGGTTATAGCCTGAGCATGCATCCATGAAGTTGAGGAGCTCGTGCCTCGCCGTTGCGTCGACCATCTGATCGATCTCAGGGAGGGGAAACCTATCTTTTGGACATACTTTGTTTAGGTTAGTGAAGTCTACGAACATCCTCAATTTTCCGTTTGGTTTTTTTACTAACACCACATTCGAAAGCCGTGCAGGGTAATTAACTTCTTTGATATATTCAGCTTTCAAAAGTTTTTGAACTTCTCCTACCATAGCTGCGCTTCTTTCAGCGTTTACAGGTCGTCTCTTTTGTTTTACAAGTTGCGTAGAGGGGCCTATATTTAAATGGTGCACCATGATGCTGGGATCGATTTCAGGCATGTCGTCATGCGATCAGGCGAACACGTCAGTGTTGCACTTGAGGAACTGGACGAGCTCTTCCTTCTTGCTGGCCTTCAGCTTTGTGATGATACTTGTGCACTTCTTTGGGCCAAGCAACGGGACGAGCTCCAAGTCTTCTTGTGGTTCTGATTGTCAAGTGACTCGTCTGTCTTGAGCTCGTGGCTCCCAGTGTGGCATTGCAAGTGGGCTTGAGGGTTCCCGCGTAGCATTCCCTTAAAGTCTTCTATTCTCCTCTTATTGTCCCCACTCCATTGGGAGTTAGGTATTACATTGCTTGGTGTAGTGTTAACGGCACGGCTTGTAGGTCGTTGATGACAGGTCGGCCGAATATAGCATTGTACGCCGACCTGGCTTCAACCACCACAAAGTTTACCATCTGAGATCTGAGTGCTTCCTTCTCCTAGGGTTATCGGAAGGCTGATGCACCCCTCGGGTCTGACCGACTCTCCTGCAAAATCGACTAGTGGGGTGCGACTCGGCCTGAGTTGGCTCGCTCCCATCCCAGAGCAATGTAAGTGGAACACAAAAAAACCTTAAAAAAAATGTAAAAATTTTGCAAAAAAGAAGACAAAAGATATTTTACATAAAAACGCCATCAATACTGTTTTCGCTGTTTTTTCATGGATCTTTCAAAATACAGAGGTCTTGCCTCTGTCAATATGTTCACCAAAGTATTTCTTAACTCGATGCCCATTTACCTTAAAAATATTACCTTTCAAATCACATAAATCCACAACTCCATGTGGATAAACACGTTCAACTACAAACGGGCCCGACCATCTAGACTTAAGTTTACCTGGGAACAACCTTAATCTAGAAATGAACAACAAAACTGAGTCTCCAGGTTCCAAATTCTTATCCATTATTTTCTTATCGTGTCATTTCTTGGTTTGTTCTTTGTACATCTTAGCATTCTCATAAGAAAACTGGCGAAACTCATCCAACTCATGTACTGGAGCAATCTCGCATCACTTGCAGCAACATAATCAAAATTTAGTTTTCGCATAGCCCAAAATGCTATATGTTCTAGTTCTAACAGAAGATGACATGCTTTTCCAAAAGCAATGCGATAGGGGGACATGCCTAATGGAGTTTTATAAGCAGTTTTATATGCTCACAAAGCATCATCAAGTTTAATAGCCCAGTCATTCCTATTCACATTCATAGACTTCTTTAAAATTGACTTTATTGCCCTAGCTATTTGATACCTCTGCTAATCCATTAGTTTGAGGGTGATATGCAGTAGCAATTTCGTGATGAATGTTATACGTTTTTAGCAAATTACTTACTGCTCTATTTAAGAAGTGTGTGCCCTCATCACTAATCAAGCATCTAGGTGTACCATATGTAGTGAAAATAAACTTTTGCAAGAAGAAAGAAACTACCTTGGCATCGTTAGTAGGGGTGGTCAGAGCCTTAACCCATTTCGAGACATAAGCAACGACCAAGAGAATGTAATTCTTACCGAATGAAGGTGGGAACAGACCCATGAAGTCGGTGCCCCAAACATCGAAAAGTTTTACTTCCAATATTGGGTTTAAGGGCATCTAATGAATCCGTGACAAGTTACCTGATTTTTGACAGGGGTAACAACCTTAAGCAAATATGTGAGCATCTCGAAATAGGGACGGCCAAAAGAAACCACTATGGAGAACCTTCGCTGCAGTTTTATGTCCAGCGAAATGTCCACCATATGGCGATTTATGGCACGCCTCTAAAATCTCCTTATGTTCATGCTCAGCGACACACCTACGAATAATATTGTCAGGTCCTAGTTTAAACGAGAAAGGTTCATCCCATCTATAAGACCTAACATAATGAAAGAACTTCTTTATCTGGTGTTTACTCAAATCATTAGGAATTATATTGCTAACTAGATAGTTCACATAATCAGCATACCAACGGACTTCAGAAATAGCTAACAGATGTTCATTGACAAAATGCTCCTTAATATCACAACTATCATGTTGCAAAGAAGATTCTAGCCTAGATAGATGATCCGCTACTTGGTTTTCTGTTCCTTTTCTATCTTTTATCTCTAAGTCAAACTCTTATAGCAACAATATCCATCTAATCAACCTAGGCTTAGATTCTTTTTTAGCAAACAAGTATTTTAACGTAGAATGATCTGTAAAAACTATCACTTTAGTCCCAATCAAATATGAATAAAATTTATCAAATGCGAAAACAACAACCAAAAGTTCTTTCTCAGTCACCGTATAGTTTGACTGACTACTATTCAAGGTTTTACTTGCATAATAAATAGGATGAAGAACTTTACCTTTTCGTTGACCCAACATTGCACCTACAAATGACAAGTTCCACCTGGTTCAAATGATAGGTGCTGAGCTAAGTGCGTGTTTAAGTGTCTCAAAAGCTTTCAAACAATGTTCATAAAAAACAAAGGGTTGATCCACTTCCAAAAACTGACACAAGGATTTTGAAATTTTTGCAAAATCTTTTCTAAAACGGTGGTAGAAACCCGCGTGTCCTAAGAAACTTCTAACACCTTTTACAGTAGTGGGAGGGGGTAGTTTGGTAATCAAGTCTATCTTGCCCCTGCCGACCTCAATTCCTTTTCCTGAAATCTTGTGACCTAGGTCAGTCTCTTCTCGCCATTCTCTAAGTTCTCTAAACAAACATCAAACGACTCACCAAACACAGAAAAATCATCCATGAATATCTCTACCGTGATTTCTATCATGTCAGAAAAACTAGCGGTCATCTGTCTCTAGAAGGTGGCGGGAGCATTACAAAGACCGATCGACATCCTCCGAAACCCAAATGTCCCATAGGGACACATGGACGTGGTCTTTTCTTCGTCCTTCAGGGCTATAGTAATTTGGTTGTAACCAGAATATCCGTCTAGGAAGCAATAACACTCCTTCCCTGCAAGACGATCAAACATTTGGTCGATAAAGGGTAATGGAAAATGGTATTTTCGAGTTATCTTGCTTAGGCGACGGTAGTCCATACACACTCGCTAACCAGTCACCGTCCTTGTCGGGATCAATTAGTCGTGATAATTTTTAATCACCGTCATACCACCCTTCTTGGGAACGCATTGAACTGGGCTAACCCAGTTGCTATCTGAAATGGGGTAGATCACCCCGACATCTAACCATTTTATGATCTTCTTCTTGACCACCTATTTCATTTTAGGGTTGAGCCTCATTTGGCACTCGATAGAATTGCTGGCTCCCTCCTCTATGATGATTTTGTGCATCCAAAAAGTAGGGCTAATTCCTCTTATGTCTGATATGGTCCATCCAATAACCCTCTTATACTTAGTGAAAACCTGAAAAAGCAAAGATTCATGTTTATTAGTTAAGTAAGAAGAAATGATAACCGGCAAAGTATCATTTAAAACCAAATATGCATATTTTAAATGAGAAGGTAGGGGCTTATTCTCCAATTCTGGAGGTTCAATGATGGAAGGTTGCATGGCTTTCAAACCCGCTATAGTTGGTTGCAAAAACTCAAAACGCTCAAATTGTGACAAACAGGCGCACACTTCTTTTTCTGCAGCCTCAAAATCTGCTTCTAAGTCTTCCACCATCATTTGCTGGAGTTCCTCCATGATTGCTCCTATTGTAGAGCACTCCTCGACTTCATCCGAGAGATGCATCGCATCAAGGACAATGAAGGTTACCTATTTATCATTGACCTTCATCGTGATCTCTCCTTTCCTAACATTGAATATTGTATCTCCAGTTGCTAAAAATGACCTTCCAAAAACGATCGACACCTCAAGATCTGCTTCGCAATCCAAAATTATAAAATCGGCGGGAAAGATAAATTTATCCACTTGGACAAGGACATCCTCTATTTTTCCTTCCGATTTGTTAATAGACCTCTAAAGTAGGTGTAAAGTGATAGTAGTGGGACAAGATTCTCCTATATCTAACTCTTTAAAGATAGAAAGAGGCATAAGATACATGTTTGCTCCTACCTAAGTTCTTACCTCCTATTGAGCAAAGGGTAGTAAAACTACTTGGGTCCTTACACTTAACAGGCAATGGATTCCCTAGAGTATCACTACTACACTTTGTTAGGACTACCAGTTCATGCCCTCCTAACTTCTTATGCCTAGATATGATATCTTTAAAAAACTTAGTGTAGTTAGACATTTGTTCCAAAGCATCTATGAGAGGTATTTTATACGCAACTATTTTAGAATCTCAAATAACTTCTTAAAATGACTATCCTTATTTTTTTTAACTAGCCTTTGGAGGAAAGGTGGAGGAATCTTAATATTACCTAGCTGTAAAGTAGTGCTGGTCACTACTTGCTTACCTTTGGCTTTCTAACTTGAACTTACTGATTCTTCCTTCTCTTCTAGTGGTGGAGTGGATGTGGGAACAGGTGTAGTTACATCGTCTCATTCAGTTGGAAGTGAGGGTCCTTCATAACTCAGTCCGTTTCTTGTGATGGCTACCTTACATTGCTTTTTTCCTTCTCATTTAGGATTTTCCGTGTTTCCAGGCAATGTACCTTGGGGTCTAGATTTTTTGTCATTCGCTATCTGCCCCACTTGCATCTCCAACTTTCTTATCCCAGTATCAGTTCTTGTCATGAACTCTTTTGTTGTAGCTTCACTTCTTGTCATGAATTCTTTCCTCATGGCCTCCAAACTTCCGTTGCTACCACCTTGCTGAGTAGTATTTTGAGCTCTTTGCTGATTGTATTGTTGAGGCTGTGATGCCGGTTGAGTTGGAAAATCAGGAGGAGTGTAATTTTGCTTGTATTGTTGAGCAGGTGTTTGCGCACTGCTACTAGCTACTCCTTGGTTACTCCAAGAAAAGTTTGGATGGTTCCTCCATCTAGGGTCGTAAGTGTTCGAATACGGATTGAAATTCCGTTGGGCACGTTGACCTACATAGAAAACAGACGTTGGATTAGCTGGACAGTTCTCATACAATTGGTTATCACCACAATAAACACAAGATATATCTGAAATTTGTAAACACAGAGAGGGTTCAAGCATCGCCGAAGTGGCGGTTTTGGTCTCCTTCTCCATTGTCAGCTGCTTTAACATCTGATTAATAGTCGCCATTTGGGCTTGCATTGAAGCTACTGTGTCTAACTCAAAGACTCTGGCTGATACTTGCTTCTTTGGTAATGACCTTCCTATTTCGCCTTGGTCATTACTGTCTGTCATCTTGTTCAAAATGTCAATGATCTCACTGATCGACTTTTCGAACAATGAGTCATTGGCTGCGGTGTTCAACATCATCCTCGATGGACGATCCAATCCTCTATAGAACTGTTCAATCTGCACACATGTTGGCAATCCATGGCTCAGGCATCTTCTAAGCAACTCCTTAAAACGCTCCCAAGGTTCTTGAACTGCTTCATTCTCCTTTTGTCGAAAAGACACAATGTCTTCTCGAAGGTCTGCGTTCCTGGTCAAAGTATGGTACTTTGCAAAAAATTTCTCTGTCAGTTTTGCCTATGTGTTGATAGAATTTGGTTATAGCGCGTTTAACCAAGTCCTTGCACCGTCCCTGAGAGAAAAGGAAACATTTTTAATCTTAGTGCATCCTCAGAGACACCAGAAAGTTGAAATGCATTAGCTATTTCAATAAAAGATTTGAGATGGGAGTAAGGATCTTCGTTATCAGCCCTCCGAACTGGCCCATCATCTACAACATCTGGAACATGATTGATTTAAGCTCGAATTGTGCGGCTTTGGGCAAAGGATTATTTATACCTGAATTTAAGTTGTGGAATGCATGAGTGACATAGTTCCGCACGGCTACATCTCGGTTATCTGTTAGAAGGATCGGATTAGGAACTTCTCCTGCTCGGTTTGCTGCTCCTTCACCTGCCCTATCTCCGTCCACAGGTGGATTTGGTGGATGTGGAGGATCTTGTGGATTTATATTCATCTCGATGGTCTCTTCTTCAACTTCTTTCTCTTTTTGAGTTTCTCTTTCTTTTCTCAACCTCTGCTCACGCCTTATCCTCTTAAGGGTTCTTTCTGTTGGGTGTGTTGCCCTAAACTTGTAGTTTGTAAAAATAAATGTCTATTTAATAAAGTTTTATTCAATAAATTTTTGAATCATAGCTTTGCATTATCCAAAATCCAATAAACTAAACATCCA
>NW_019104768.1:55068-74539 GCF_001995035.1 Momordica charantia
GGACTTCTCTTGATATTTTTAGGAAATTTGAACATATATAAGAAAAACAAAAAATGTTCCAAATACATTGCCACATGAGGTATAAAGAAAATTTGGTTTCTCACTTAGGGTATTTAACAAGCTAAACTTGCATATGAAAACTTATATTATGTGTTCAATAGACTTTGGTATTTCTATTCGTTGCTTGTTGGTTCTCAAGATTAAACAGACATTCAAGTCTGTATTAGGAATGATAAAGAGGACATAACTGGAATTGTCAAATTATGTGCTATTGAGAGTTTTAGTATTTTAGAACATCAATTTATAGCCTATTCAATATGGCTTCTTTAAATGTTTAACAACATTGCATAAAGTTATAAGAAATTAAATTTACTCTCGTTAAGGGCACCGATATTTGATATAGGAGAGGTTTTTTATTTCTAGATATCTTAAAAGTCATCATATATTAATTCGTAGTGAATGAAATTGTTAGGAAATATGATGGATTGAAAAGATAAGGTCTAAGCCATTTGCTAACTCCTTTAAGGATTCATAGAGCTAATAAGTAATATATATTTTCAGGCAAACTTGAGATGTATATTTCTTGATTCAAAGCTCAAAAAGGTGTGGAAAGAAATATGACAAATCATTTTTCCTTACCCTCAGTCTATTTGGAGAAAGCACTCAAGTTTGTTATAAAAAAGTTTAAGTGGTGTACCAAATAAATGAACAGCTAAAATCACTTGCAATTCAAGGTTTTACGAGACTTGGACTTAAGGTTTTTAGTTGTAACTCTAGATACACTAGTCTTTCAATATATATAATTTCTAAAGTTAGTTCCCACTTAAAGTTAATATAGATGAGATCTTAAAGTTTCTTAAGGATGTTGAGTTTGGGGGAAGATAAAGTAAAGAATGTTGTATTTAAGAGAAATTTAGTTATTTTCTCTTTATAACAATATTAGCAAAGAATAAAGATTCTCCTCATTTTAGTAAAACAAGCTCAATATCGTTAAAAATGTGATTAAAGTAAGTAGAAGAGATAGGAGAAATATGATTATAAATATTAAAGTTTGATAAAAAGAGTATATTCTCTTCAGTTAAACAAAGTCTTATCTCTTAAAAGGAAAAATTTATGTCATAAAGAATGTGTTGAAACAACAAACAACGAAGATATTTTACACTTTGTTATATTGCTTTTAAAAGGCAATGTTAACAAATATAAGACTCATCTAGTTGTTATGGTTTCAAATCTTAAGGCTGACATTAATTTTTTAGAGATCTTTTCTATGGCTTCTCGAAAAGTTATTTCAAGTAAATGACAATACTTATAACTTTTTTGAGTTTTGTCAGATGAATATAAAGATTGGTTTCTTAATTGTATAATTTATGAAATCAATAAATTTGAATTTTCGAAACTTTTGATCTAGTAACACAAAGTTTCAAAAGGTTTATATTCATTTGTGATATCAATGAAGAATTTTTTATCTGCAATTTCATAATTCATTACATATTGATATTATCATATGTAATATCGGAAGGTAATAGGAGTAATAATTATGAATTACAGGTTTAGTGGGAGTAAATTTATTTACCTAGTGTAATATGCCTGCGACATAATAAAGGTGTTGTTAGACGATGAAAACTTGTATGAACATATCTCTTTTATATTGTGAAATGATATTGTAAGATCAATCTCCAGTAACATTGAGAATTCACAAAAGAACTATGTTGAAAGGTATTGCAAGTTCTCTAGCATAAAAATTTATGCACTAGGGGATATTGAATCACTAGTGAAGATAAACTCACTGTCAATAGAGGTCCCTTGAATAATAAAGTAAAATAAAAAAAAATTCATGCTTAAAGTCTATATGCTTCTGTTGCAATATTCATATCAAGAATGAAAGGCAATTTTTTATAACTCTTAATTGGATCTAAAGAGTCATAAGGTGTTAAAAAAAAAAGGTTGCACGCTCACTCATCATAATCATATTAATTAGAAATCATAAGGTTATTTGATTTTGATAATTTGAGTTGCCCTCTAGATCCACCTTTGAGGCTATATTCACTAATATGTGAAAGGATACTACTATCTCATGGTAGAGAGTCACTTTAGTCCCTTTCACCACTAAAGTTTGTGTTTATAGCATTTTGTATGTGGCAACGAACTTAAGAATATGGTTATCAAATTTTGTGATTAGGTTATTTTGACAAAGATTTGTATTTTTTCATATTACAGCAACAAAAGCTTTTGTATGAATATTTAAGCTTTAGTTGATAAAGAAAATTCATAGTTTTTTTTTTTTTGTTTAAAGAAATGCAACTCCATCATTGCGGATCCGCTCATTAAGAATTTTCACAAAAGTTTTATGAGCATAATACTCATATAGATGTGAAAATTATGGTATGTCAGTTGAGTGAGAGTTTGTATTTTCTTAAATTAGACATGTTGTTTTTCTTTTCTGCATAATAAAGAAGATGATTTATTTTGTTACTCTGAATGATTTTCTTTCTAAATGTAGTTTAACATAAAGCTAGAAAGCATAAATTTGGATCTCTTTAAAGAATAAAGTTGGATCAGTTGAGAATAGACATGTTTAGATCACATTACATGTAATTCTCATGCTGCTCTTCCACACTTGATCCATGTCATTGAGTATATTTGGTGTGGTGATCATTGAAGGTTGAGTCGTGATTATACATATGACAACAACCGCTTTGGTTCTTCATCGATATACGAGATGGATCAGATTGTTATTAAAGGGAATTTTATTTTAATAGCATTGAGATGTGCACTAAAGAACTAAATTAATATAATTGCTAATAAAGAAAATTGTGACCCAAGTGGGAGATTGTTGGAATTAATTTAATAATTAATTCATATGTGGGTAACAAATTAAAGAACAATTATATTTGGGCTATTTAATGGGCATACAAGTGATCTTAATTATGGGCACATGACTTCCCATTTAGTGGTGTGGCTTGTTGAGTAGAAACCAGCCCATTAATCCTAGGGGATTATGGGAATCCTAGGGTTAACCTATAAATATATGGTTATGGTCCCCCATACACTATGCTTCTTGAGCCTCCTGTGCCCCATCAAACAGAGAGTATTGCCCATATTTGATCTGGGTTGCATAGTTGAGGAAGACCACAAACCACAACTTCTTGTAGATCATGGTCAATCTATCTAATGGTTTCAGGTAAATATAATCCCTTTATAGATTTTGGTTTTCTTCCATGCTTAGATCCTTGGTCTTGATTGTTCTGGAATTTTATGGCTTTTATTTTAGAATAATCATGAATTAGGGTTTATTTAATTTTTCCAACAAAATCAAATTACGTTTCAACTCCGATACAAATCTCACAACTGAAAGAACCTTACAGTTGCAATCATCAAGTTTAAACCTAAGGAAACATGTCCATTTCATCTCACATTCGTTGTTATTACCCATAACTAACTTAAATCCATCAAATTCATGTAGTTCTATGAAGTAGTGCCTATTTGGAGTCATAAGGTAGGTACATCCGAAATCCATAATCCATTTATGTGAATAATTTGAACTCACCACCATGAAAACTTCAGCTGATTCATGGCCTTGAACATTTGCAGACACTTTATTATCATTTCTAACTGATGCTTGTGACGATAGTTTTTTCTATGCTTATTTCTCATTAAGAGGGCTTCTGAGTCCTTTCTTTTTCCCTAATAAGCTTTAATTATTTTGAACGAAGAGAATCCAACACAATATCTAAAGGGAGAGAGTCTCTACCATACTTAATTGCTGCTTTAACGTATTTGTATTTGTCTGGAAGTGAGTTTAGAAGGATCACGGCTTGGTTTTCAGCACTTAATGTTTCTCCCGCCTTAATCAATTCCATACAAACTTTATTGAATTCATCTAGATTTTCCTCAGGCCCATTGGAAGAATCCATCTTTGTAACTGAACAATCTTTCTTTGAGGTATATCTTATTGGTGAGTGATTTAGACATATAGAGTTTTTCAAGTTTGGTCTAGAGTCCAGAAACATTTTTTGTATCACTCACACGCCTCAAAATATTGTCAGCAAGATATAAAATCACAATGCTATGTGTAATTTCTAACATACCGGATTTCTATTCTTCAGTCCTGGATGAGGGCCACTTACTTGGGTCATCTAGAGCTTTTCACACTTTCTACTGTACTAGAAGTGCCCGCATTTTTAGTTTGCCACAAACAAAAATCACATCTGCCATAGTGGTTCAACCGAAATTTACATCCACTTTTGAATCGGAGAGAGAAGTTCAATTATGAGCTTGAGAACTTCTATCACACATTCCTCCCTCAAAAGTCTTGTAGGACAAAATCAATTAAAGTACCCAAATTGGTTACGGTTGTTAAACCCAACTAAAAAAAAATTCTTTTCTTTCAAGACTATTTTCTTGAAATGAATATAAGAAAAAAAATTATCGCTCCTTGAATTAGTGTTCTGGGGTGCTAATACCTTTCTCATATATAAAAGGTCCCTGAACTACCCAAATCTTTTTCGTGTAGATCAACTTATCCACGAATTTCGGTGACTAGTCACATCCTATAAATCAAGACTGGTAGCGACTCCATTTTTCTCCTCTCAGGAAGAAGGTCGGTTGCTCCGTGTTGCAAACCCATAGCGATAGTTTGACGACTCTATTAGGGACTTGATCTTTTGAGGGGGTCAAATTTATTTTTTGTGTTATTTTCTATCTGTGGCCTTATTTTATTTTTATTTTGACACACACGTGCAAAATCCTCCTACCCGGGCTTTACCATTAAGTTTAGTATTGAGGATGAGTAGTGGCGACCTTCGTGGAGTGGTGGACTCTCGTTTAGGCACATCAAAGCCCTCATTCAGGTCGACCTTAATCAGTATGCTGGTAAGGGTGCCTCTATTTTTTCTTGGATAAGGGAAGAATCGAAGACAACTTAAGGACTCTTAAGATCTTTACCCTATAAAAGACTACCATTTTATTGTTTGAAATTTTGATCGCTTTTGGACAGATTTAGTACTTGTACTGCAATGGAAGGAAACCCAATAGTCACTATTGATTGCTTTTGGACAGATTTAGTACTTGTACTGCAATGGAAGGAAACCCAATAGTCACTATTGATTGCCTGGTACGTTAATGGTCAGAAAAGATGTAAAAAAAAAAGAGGGAGCAGCACATAAAAAATGTCTCAGTTGAACTTCTAGCAACTAATATTTTTAGTTCTCAAAACCTGAGCAAATTAAAAGAGATTTTGGGATACAGTTTATAAATGTTTCAGGTTCAACTCCTTCGACACGACTCCCACCATCGAGGAGTATCAAAAGTTGCTTCGAATGCCTGTTATGTTCAAACCCAAGATGTATTTCTATGATAAAATATTGAATGGTAAGTTGTAGCAAAACTTCTTGGAAATGTAACCGTTAGTGAGATCGAGCATCAAATTAAGACTAAAGGCGGTAGTGACGAAATATTGTTGGATTACCTCATAAGTCTTATTCAACAACATAGGGGCGAAGAAATAAGCATGGAGCTCTTTCCATTGTGCATGTTCGGTATCTTGTTCCCTAAGCTTCAAGTATACATACAGATGTAAAAGTTGCCAAGTAATTCCTCCATATGCAATATGGCGTTAATCCGGTTTTATCTATTCTTGCTGAAACCATACGTTCATTGGACTTCTGCAGAGTGCAAGCAAAACACAGTTTTATAGGTTGCACTCCTTCACTATATGTATGGCTGATGAGCATCTGAAGTGCCCATTCGAATTTGGTCATCCACAAATAAAATTCTCCACTTCATGGAATGTTGCAAGAAACCCAATTGTTGAATTCTGGATAGCTGAGGGCAAAGCAAACTCTCTGAGCAGAGATGTATGAGTATCTTTCCTGAAAGAGTTAAAAACGGAAGATGCAATATGGAAAGCTTTATGGATGCAATTAAAGCCAGTCACTTGCAGGTGATGAAAACTTGAGAATGTTACATTGTTGGATCCCTAGAGAAGTACCAGCAATGCATCTCTTTTAGTTCTACGTCAAATGCAGATAGAAAAATTTGTTCCTGTGATACATGGGTTAGAAGACGTTGACTTTGACTACAAGCTGGAAGACTCGAGAAATAAGGTTTTATATGTAATGTTGTATTTGTAACACTTGGTTCATCTTCTTATTACCGTGATGTTTTTTCTTGATGTTAGTTATTGCTGTAAATACAATTATAATTAGCAGTAGAGTTAGTTAAGGAGGTGATATACTTTGACAAAAATAAAGAGCTGTAACTTGTATTCTGAATTTTCTCCACATCTTTGAATAAGATTAGAAGCCCAATTTGAATAAGATTAGAAGCCCAATTAGTATAGTGGATGTAGAAGCCCAATTAGTATAGTGGGTGTAGGTCATTCAAGATGACTGAACCACTATAATCGCCCGTGCAACTTCTCTTTACTTTTGTGTGTGAGATTAAATTTCTGCAACAGTTTGGTATAAGAGTTGACGGAATAATAGAAGCCTTAGTCAATATTCACAGAAACTTCGAATAGGGCTCAAGATCAAGAAACGATTCTGTACAATTTCTTCAATCGATCTTTTTTCATGGCGATAGAATTTGAACTCGAGAAATTTGATGGGAAGGGAGATTTCAGTCCATGGAGGAAGAAATTGAGGGTGATTCTTGTTCAACTCAAGGTTGCAAAGATTCTTGAGGATCCAGAAAAGCAACCAGCAAGTTTGAGAGCAGAGAAGAAATTGGAGATGGATGAATTAGCTTTTAGTAGCATGATTCGTTATCTTTCCGACAACGTTAGTGAATGACAATTAATCTTCATCAAAGTTATAGAAAAAGTTAGAAAAGTTGTCTCAGTAAGTCTCTTTCTAATAAGATCCTTTTGAAAGAAAAATTATTCGGTTATAGAATGGATCCTTCGAAAAATCTTGAGGAAAATTTAGATGAATTCAATAAAATCTGTCTCGATCTTGTAAATTCAGGAGAAAAGTTAGAAGATGAAAACAAAGCTATTATTCTTCTAAACTCTTTACCTGAAAATTATAAAGAAATTAAAGTAGTAATCAAGTACCGAAGAGACTCATTAACATTGGATACAGTCACTGATGCACTGAGGTCAAACGAATTGGAGATGAAATATGAAAGAAGGGAAAATGAAGCTTTAACAGCTAGAGGAAAACAAATTTTCGAAGCAATGAGAACAAATTCAAGAAGCATTATCATAATAGACAAAGCTCAAGTTCATCTAAAGAAAAAGAAAATGTGGAGTGATTTTATTGCCATAAATTGGGACGCCTAATCAATGATTGTCAGAAGTTAAAATTCAAAAACAAAATGAAGGGAAAAGGGAAGAAAAATCTTGTTAAGATTTTTCGATACGAAATAAAATAAATAAATAAGCAGAGAGGGGTGGAAACAAATAATGGGCCAAAAGCACAAAATGAAAACAAATAATGGGCCAAAAGCCCAAACCTTTATTTTTAGGTTTCATATACTCATATCTATACGTGAGTTTTATGTTTTGTGGGGAGTAGCCGTCAGAATTTTAGTGGCAGCCGAATGGAGGTTTTTGGCAGCAGTTTTGATGGCAGCGGCTCGGGTGTTGACATCACAAATTGAGGAGATCAAGATCATCTTTGTTTAGGGTATAATATCTTGATTATATTTGTGAGTTTTATCATTCGTGTTCCTAAGTATTAATTGGGTTAAAATACTTAGAAGTTAGGGGCTTTTGTTGGGACCTATAGTGGATATTCTTGGGATTGTATCCAATCCGTAAAAAATTATTAGTGAATTACCCACATCTGAGTGGAAAGGTGAACCAGTATAATTTGCCGTGTCGTTTACTCGTGTTTACTGCTTTTCTTCCTATTTACATATTTGTGATTGTGTTGGATATTTTATGTGGAAGGGGAAATTATTCAAGTCCATCAATTTTCCAACACAAAAAGGTACAACAGAACAATTCTCGAGAGGGTGAGATGTATGTTATCAAATGTTATGCTTCAAAATATGGGGTGAAGCTATAAATACATATGCTTATCTCATCAATAGAAGCCCTTCCACAACTTTAAACATGAAGAAACCACAAGAAGTATGGACCGGTAAGCAACCAAATTTGAGTTATCTAAAAAATTTTGGTTGTGCAGCTTATGCCTATGATAAACAAGATAAATTAGAACCACAGGCAAGAAAGTGCATTTTCATAGGTTATCCAAAAGGGATTAAAGGTTATAGATTGTGGCTTTTAGAATCGAATGGAGGAAGGTGTATAATCAGCAGGGATGTAAAATTTGATGAAACAAATATGCCTTGGAGAAATTTCGGAAGCTTGAATTACAAAAACAAAGACAAACAATTTAAGCTCATTTGAAATAGAGCTAGACTCATTTGAAGCTCAAAATTCAGAGTTCACCTCTTAGCAACAAAACCTTCAGCCCATATCAGAATCTGATTTCCAAAATATCGAGATTTCGGAGCCTACCATTGATCCACCAAGTTAGACATTAGAACGATTGCAAGGGCAAGACTATCAGCTTACAAGAGATAGACCAAGAAGATCCATTAAGCCCCCTGCAAGACACATAAATATTGTTCTTTAGCTTAAAAAAAATTCATTTTAGCTTAAAAAAGAAGGGGAGTTAATAAACAATTTGACAATATTGTCCAACCACCTCGAAATAGTCATCCTTATCGAACAAGAGTGCAATCAAGAATCATGGTTAAGCAAGAAAATAATTGAAACTACGAGATAAGGCAGGATGTTGAGCATTTGAAAGAATAAATGGGAAAGATTTTGGACGTACTCAGAGGTGCAGAAGGCGAAGTTTATGGCTGAAGCACCACATTCTATTGACATTCATGAATCTAGCAGCTCAGGAAATGTTACAAAAAAAGTCGAAGATTTTGTATCAAAATGAAAGTTATATTTCATGGGAGAACGATTGCAGGTCATAGAAGGAGCTGATGCATTTAGAAGCATAGATGCAACACAGTTGTGTTTAATTCCTAATATTGTTATCCCTCGAAAGTTCAAGGTACCCGAGTTCGAGAAGTATGACGGGTCTTATCCAAGGAACCATTTGATCATGTATTGTAGAGAAATGGAAGCACATGTGCATGAAGAGAAGCATTTGTTTCAAGATAGCCTCACAGGTCTGGCATCCTGTTAGTGCATGCAGTTAGATGGAGCCTATGTTCATAAATGGAAAGACGTGGTAGATCTTTTTATCAAACAATATAAACATAACTTGGATATAGCACCAAATCCAAATCGCCTGGGTCCCTAGCGATAAGAAATGAAGAACACAAATAACTTTAAAGAGTATGCACATAGATGGAAAATAATGGCGGCACAAATACAACCTCCGCCTAACAGATAAAATCCCTGAATAAATTCCTAACCTTGAGGATTAAAAAATATGTTCATTAGCAACTAAAAGTTATAGGCTCCCAAGAAGTGCATTTGGTCTAGTGGTATGATTCTCACTACGGGTACAAGAGGTCATGAGTTCAATTCTTGGAATGCCCGACCTTTGTGTTAGATTTTATTTTTGGATTTAAATCCACAATAAATAATTTCTTGTTGACATCGTAATAAATAATTAGTCATAAAATGAAAAACATGAGACATGCAAGTTTGTCGACAGGTCACATTTTTAACATGTTAATTCATAATTGGCAAGATCATGAATGAATAGGACATTTGGTCTAGTGGTATGATTCTTGCTTTGGGTGCGAGAGGTCCCGATTTCGATTCTCGGAATGCCCCATTAATAATAGACCCACTATAGTCAAATAATATTATGAAAGGAAGAGAAACGTAACTATTCATCCCCTTATTATGAACGAATGAATGGAAACATAATTCACAAATTTCCCTGAAAATAGAGTAATATATGGAAGGATATTAGAGATATAACATCTAATTCAAGCACAAAGAATAATTTTATTACAAAAAAAGGAACGAGAAGTTCATGATATTAATTATGGTCATAAGCTATTTTTTGGAAATCTAAAGGTTGGACATTACTTGGCGACCAATAACACATCTCAAAGTTCTTATAACAAGCCACCAGATACTCGTGTTAATACCCAGATTTCTAAGTTCTATGATGCCCAAAAAGGATACATACTTCCATCTAATTACTTTAACTTATACGGAGTTCTTATAACATGCCCTTTTTATTGATCAAATGAGTGGAAACGCAATCCACAAATTTCTCCGATATCATCACTATCGGAAGAAATAATTGAATACGGAGTAAAATATGGAAGAGTCATAGATACAACGTCTGATTGAAGCACATAGAAGAATTTTATTACAAAAAAGAGGGAGAAGTTCATGAGATTAGTTATTGTCAGAAGCAATTTTTTTGGAAATATAAAGGTTGGACATTACTCGGCGACCAATAACACGTCTCAAAGTTTTTATAACAACTAGATGCTCGTGCTAATACCCGGATTTCTAATTTGTCTTGATGCCCAAAAAGGATACATACATAGTTAAAGGATCTTCAATTTGAGTCGTTGGGACAGTTAATTCCGAATCAAAAAGTTGTTTCGATAACTATGGAGCCTATGAAACCGCCATACCCAAAATGGTGTAATCATAAGGCACGATGCGATTACCATTCAGGCAATGAGGCATTCAACAGAAAACTTTTATACACTCGAGGGGAAGGTGCAAGATTTGATTACAGTAGGATGTCTTAAGTTTCAAAAGGTAGAATGTTCTAAATGTTACGCAAAATCCACTTCCTAATCATGACAACCCAACAGTTAATTGTTGGATCGGTATGACAACCCTAAAGGGGTGAATATGGTTTAATGAAAATTTTTAAACCTTTTACTACGGTGGGTCCAATTTAAATAAATAAGTAAGCTTTTTATGAAGAAATGAGTTTAATACAAAGTTAAACAACAAATTAGAAATACAAACATCCTAATTAATTTCACATCCCAAATACTTCAAATAATAAATATTGACCATAAACATGAATAACAAATTCGAAAAATTAATTTAATCCAATTTGTAATAAAGAAAATTAATTGCAAAAATTAAATAGAGTAGCGTTAGAGAAAATGAAACCAGAATTTTTATAGTGGTTCAGCAACACCGGTCTACCACACTTCCGATGCTCCTTTTGAGTGTTGCACTAAGAAACTTGACTCTTTCATCGGTAGGAGTCAAATCAGTACAAAGTCTTCTTTTTCTGGGAGCAAGAAGAAACTCGATCCTTGCAAACTTGACTCTTTCATCGGTAGGAGTCAAGAATTTCTTTTTTTACGGGCTCAAGAGCAACCCTTACAAAGGATTTGGAATTGAAAGAACAATCTCACAAATCTTTCTCAAAGGGTGGGTATACAAATTTTTGCTGACAAATTTGTAAGAAAAATTCTTACAAATAAAAGTCACCAATTTGACTAAGAGGAATAAAATTGGAAGCTCAAGGATCTCTCACATTAAAAATTTCTCTCACTAAAAATTATAAGAACATTGAAATTTTACAGAGAAAAACATGAAGAGATTGGAGAGAAAAGTGGGAGAGAATTGTTGTTAAAATTTGAGAGAAGCAGGGATTTAAATAAAGGAGGAAAAATTGGAAAGAAATTTGAAATCAAATTTAAATTTGGGTCCTTAGATCTTAAATGATTAAAGATCAATGTGGAAATTAAAAATTGGAAAGAAATTTGAAATCAAATTTAAATTTGGGTCCTTAGATCTTAAATGATTAAAGATCAATGGTGGAAATTTGATTTGAAAAAGAAATTAAATATATAAATATAATATAATTTATGTATATATTATATATTTTTTTTCTTCCTAACAGCTCCATCAAACAACATATTTTTTTCTTTTTTTTTTTTTACTTCCAAGGGTAACATCATTTTCATTTATTTATTTTTCTTCTATATCTACTTTTCTTTTATCAATACAAATTGCGTCACAAGTCACTTTTTCATTGGTCGTTGCAATGACATAACCCCCACGCTATCCACTTGATGCATTTTTCATTCCAACTTGATTCGGTTATAACTTCTCCGTTTGACCTCCAATTTAAGTCACTCAAACGTCATTGGAATCGTTGAATCAAGCTCACTTAAAAAATAATAAAATTGTTAATAAATAAAATTAAGTTTGTTATCATCAAAACATTAATTAATTAATATGAGATTAAGGTCAAAAAACCAACATTAATACCATGCATGTCTCATCGGGAGGTGAGGAAGATATTAACTTTGTATATCAATATTTACAGGATGATTGTTTGAATTATAGTGAGAGAATGTGTTTAACATGGATAAATTTAGTAGAAGACCATTTTGTAAACATGGCACCAAAGAAGAAGCATCATTATATATTCATTCAAGTTAGAATCGTTGATGATTCTTTTCAAAGAACAACCTGTATACGTTCTAGCCAATTCATCCGTCTTGCAACCTCTAACTGTTCAAATTCCTAGTTCATATAAATACAAGAATAATAAATTAGTACTATGGAACTATGTTACTCATGCTCTTAATGAGGAAACCTCCACTTTTGACTAGTATTTTCGGAATTAGCAGAATGACCAAAAGTGGAAGATGTTATTAACGTGAAACACTAAGAACATCACAAATCGATGAGCAACAAAAATTTTGAACTGCAAAAATAAGAAAATAGAGAAGGAATGCCCTAATCTAAAGGAAATTTGGGGTGAGGAGCCTGTTATAGTTAAAGGAAGTTAATCCAAAAATATAGTATCTGATGAACAGGCTTTATGACTTTTTAAAGTTGATCAAACATAGTGAATATAAATGGATTGAACAGTTGCATCGCACTTCAGTTCGCATATCTATATTATCATTATTTATAAATTAAGAGCTGCATCGCAAAGCTTTAATGAATTTTTTAAACAAAAGATATGTGAACCGTGACATCACAGTCGAAAGGCTGGGTAGAATTGTGGGAAACATTACTTCTTCCAACACTATTGTTTCCACGGATGAAGATATTCCACCAGAAGGTAGTGGGCATACTAAGACAACGCACATAGTGGTACAATGCAAAAAACATGCGATAGCAAAGGTCCTCGTCAGTAATGGAACATCTCTAAATGCGATGTCATTGTCTATGCTACTATAGTTGCATGTATATTCAACTCACATTAAGCACAATAGCATGACTGTAAGGGCTTTTGATGGACCTTATAGAGGAGTTGTGGGTGATATTGAACTACCCATCAAGGTTGGACCTCGTACATTCAATGTGACATTTCAAGTGATGGAAATAAACCTGACCTATAGTTGTCTGTTGGGTAGCCTTGGATTAATTAAGTGGGAGTTGTCTCATCGACTTTACATCAGAGATTGAAAGTTTGTTGTCGAAAATACCTTAACCTGCACATTCGGTCAAGAAGATTTGCTCGTTACTAAATTTATTGATACCCACAGAAGAAGCTTTTGAATGATTTCGGAAACACCTTAATCTAAAATCTTTACTCATGCAAAATAATAGGGCCTCAACTAGTCATTGTCAAAAGCTTCAACGATAGTGGCAAATACCATGGTAAGACAAGGATTCAAACCTGATGAAGGCTTGGGGAAAATATCAACAAGGAAAGAGCCAACTAGTGTTTTTGCCTAAATATGTGGAGAAATTTGGTTGAGCTTATAAGTCAATGGTTGCAGACTGGTATGATGTTAAAAAAGAAAAAAAAAAGACAAAGAAGTGTCTGGTTGACAAATGAAGAATGCGTATCAAGAAGATGAACATACATAATCTCTACGAGACCTTCATAAAGGGTTCAAATGAAGCGGATGATTTAACAAGTAAAATATTAGACCTATTAGTCACTGCCATAATTGAAGAATTACTAGAACTTGTGATCGACTCTTTGGTGTATCAATGTCCTCTAGACGTTAAGTAGTTTGGAATCCGTTGAGTTGCCTATTCACTTTGAAGATACCCAATAGTCATTCTATTTTCGCATTCTCAATAAAGTTTTGTTATTTCTTTGATTTCTTATTTACCATATTTTATTTTATCTTTCTATCTCTTTCTCTCTCGTTTCCTCATCAAATAAATTAGGATTGGTAACAATATGTTTGAAAACAAAACCAATAGTAATTTCGAGCTTGATTTCAATACTCCAATCTTAAATGTTGTAGATGATGAGAGCGAAGTCGCTGATGGTATATCACCAGAGTTATTCCATTTAGTGAAAGATCATGAAAAACTCACCTTACTATATGAAGAATACTAATAGAAACCATGAACTTCGGAACTGAGAGTGAGGCTAAGGAAGTTCAAATTAGAGGTACCACTCAAAATGAAAGTCGATGTAAATTAATAGAGTTGTTACATGAATACCACAATGTGTTTGATTGGTCTTATCAATATATGCTAGGACTAGATATGAATATAGTTTTACATTGTTTGCCATTAAAGAATGGATGTGGACTAGTTCGTTAAAAATTGAGGAAACTAAAGCCAGGTATGTTGTTCAAAATCAAAGAAGAACTAAAGAGGCAACTGGATGCAGGTTTTCTACTGTAGCCAAATACCCCGAGTGTGTTGCAAATGTCATACATGTTTCCAAGAAAGATGGAAAAATCAGGATGTGTTTAGATTATAGAGATTTGAGTAAAGCAGGTACTAAAAATAATTTTCCATTACCACATATTTGTTTAGTGTGTTGTCTTAAACTCGTAGTTTGTATTTTGTAAAAACAAATGTCTATTTAATAAAGTTTTATTCAATAAATTTGTTGTTGAATCATAGCTTTGCATTGTCCAAAATCCAATAAACTAAACATCCAACGTTATTTTTTATGTAATCGGGACAGTATATATACTGGGTATATAGTTGATATACGGGATATATATATTTGATATACCTCTGATATATGAATGGATAATATCCCGTGAATAACCTAAAGGGTCTATAGTATATGGATAAGGCTGGGTACCTTATCCTGGCAACACTATGGATACGACCCACTCTGTAAAGGTTACAGACGACTCGATCCAGGTCGTTCGTGTGGAGACATGCGAATGGGGGTATCCTATACAATGAGTTTGTATAAGACCGGACCGCGAAATAGGCAATCTTTAGATGTAACGTATAAGACCGGACCGCGAAATAGGCAATCTTTAGATGTAACACCGTTAACTAATAGATTGCCATTTCTTAGGATGACCAGGCAACTCATTCTCAATCCTGAGTGAGTTATGGACTCATGCCTGTGAGGGCTCGTTCTTTGATCTGTATGGGTGAGAGTGGCCCGAGTCGCCGACTCAACATTCCTACCATTTTGGGGACGAGACCGAGTGGGGAGCTGGGAACATAACTTCACAAGATGAAATTCACTCCTCCCCGACTTTATGAAAGTAGGTGAGTGTTCCCTTAAATGCTGAACTCCAGGACTTGAACAAGGGGCTCCACCCTCTCACTGGCCCAAGAGGGACTTCCGGTTACTGGTCGGACCATAACCAGGTTGTTTATTAGAGGAGCAGTGGTGTTTAAGGAGTAAGATGTAACTCAGGGGTAAAACGGTAATTTGACCCAACTTGAGTTACGAACACTCGTGAAGGATTGACTCGTCATTAATGGTCGTATATCCATGAACACGAAAACATTCTGCAGTAAGAAGAGTGCAACTGCGGGTCTTTAGTGGAATTACCCATAGTTAACGAAACTAGATTAACTCGGTCAATGAGTTTGACCGATCAATCTTGCATCGTTGGAGCTTCGGATCTGTAGTTCCATTAGGTCCCCTTGCTAGTTCATAACGGGTATAACGAGGATCAAATTTTTGGAAGAATTTGAATTGTTTAAATTACTTAAGAGATTATATGAATATTGATACATTACAATATATAGTTAATTGTAAATTAAAACTATATATTATGAGAGATATTATTTGAATAAGATTGAAATAAAATTAATATGAATAAGATTTCTATTAAAACTATAGGTTAAAAATAATGTGCATAAGATGTACATTAAAACTATAAGTTATACGAGAGAAATGTTTTAGAATATGATTCTAATTTTATAAATAATTAAGTGTTAATTATTTATGTATATATATATTTATTAATTATTAATTGGATTAATAATTAATTATATTAATTAATTTGATTAATTAATTAATTATATATATTATTATATATATATTTTAATTATTATTATATATATTATATATATATATTAATATTAATATTAATATTAACTCCCCTGCAAAATTGCAGGGGAGTGGGAGGTTTTGTGACGTGGGGAGTTACCCCACGTCATCCCTCTTCTTCTTCTTCAAGAGTGTTGGAGAAGAGAAGAACAGGTTTACAGAACAAAACACAGAACAGAAAAACCTCCAACGATTTCTCTCAAACTCTCTCAACCTCTCCCTCTCTTCCATCAAGGTGCTACCACAAGCACAATCCCGAGACCCAAAAGGATAGCGAGGAAGATCCGGTGGTGGTGTTCGAGGGGAATTCACTGAAGAAACGATCTTCAAAGGTTTGTTTTTCCCCTGTATTTTTGTTCTTTAAAATTCGATTTTGTATCCCGAAAAACAGCAACAAAAATCTGTTTCCGCTCCGGGATTCACATCCCTTCAATATTGACATTTACGTTCTGGGGAACATTTTCTTACAAGGTCATGTCTTCAGTTTAAAAAACACTGCGGCAACATATCCAAGGGTCGTGATTACATTATTTCATAACTCGATGCATAAAGAAATTCAAGTGCATGTCGACGATATGATTGCAAAGTCTCGCACTGGAGAAGAACATGTATCCACATTATGTAAGTTGTTTGAGCGTTTGAGAAAGTTCCAACTTAAGCTCAATCCATCGAAATGCATTTTTGGAGTCGAGAAGAAATCAAGGTCGACCCAGACAAAGCCAGAGCTATAGTTGAAATGGTTGGAAACCGGAAACATGCGCTAGAAATCGATTTAGCGGATCCAACGACAAAAATTTAATTAAAAAAACCATTTTCGAAAAACACAAAATGGGATTGAATCCTTTACCTTCTCGGATGAGAAAGGGCTAGATCAGACTCCACTGATCTTTTCGGCTATGCTCGATCTGCAGGAAAAGCGTGTGGGCACTCTTGGAAGAGTACTGGAGAGGAAGAGAGTTTTGAGATAACCATTTCTCGTTATTTCACCACAATCTAGGGTTTGGCCTATAAGGATATTTATATAGTATTGGCCCAATAAACCCTGAAGACTAGTTAAATCTTTAAAACAAGAGATAATGTCTTCGGAGGGCTATTTTAGAAACTTATTTACACAAATATCTAAAATTTTATAATTTTACACTTTTAGATTTCTGCATGTAGGATTTTAATTTAATTCTGATTGTACCCTTTATTTATTGCATTTACATTTATTGTAGTTATATGTTTTTTTTTAATATAAAAGATTTAATTCCAGAAATTATTATCATAATCCTTTAATTATTGCGGGTCCCATACTAATTTTCAATGCAAATCCCTTAATTCACTTCTTCAAAACCTTAATTTACTCCTTAAAAAAGATTGATTTTCCATTAATTCACTCCCACGTTGGTGCTCAATCTTCAAAGACAATTCAAAATCATAGAAACATCTTTTGAAGTCTCAATAAATATATATCCGCATATTCAAAAAATATATTCAAAATCATAGTATATATCCAGTTATATATCTGCATATATACATTCAAAATCACTATAGTATATATCCACATATCCGCATATATACAAGTTGAGTTATAAGATATATCTACTTATATATGCATATCTGCATATATACAATCATAATCAATATAATATATATCCATATATCCGCATATATACAAGTTGAGTTATAAGATATATCCTAACCAAATCACTATAATATATATCCTAATATATACAATATTTCACACGAAATCAGAAATTGAAAACAACCGTTGGAATGCAAACCTTTCAATCGAGAGATGAATTGCTCTAGTGACTGAGAAAAATGGAGACGGCCGGAGACGAAGGCAGGCAGACGTCGGCCGGAGACGAAGGCATGTAGAAACTATTGGAGAAGAAGAACCAACGGAAATCTCCTTTCGAAGGGGATAAACACAGACGAAATGCTCTTGCGACGGAGAAAAAGGAGTCGGCCGGAGAGGAAGGCAGACAACGACAGACGATAGAAGAAGAAGAACGGAGGGCCGGAGGAAGAAAAACAGACGGTCGGAGGAAGAAGAAAGGGGTGAGTTTCGAAAATGGATTGTTTTTTGGGGTTTTGAAATTTTTTTATTTTGGAAAGTATCATTAGCACATTTTGAGAGATTTGACCTCCCAATTTACCAATTCTAGTTTTAATAATTATTTAATATTGAGATGGATCCTTAAAAGGATATACTAGTAATTATTGTGATGAGTACACTCTAATTAGGGTTGTTTCATGACAAAAGTATAAATTCTATACTTTTCAATTCTTTTACGTAATTATGCTTTCTAAATAGACCATCTATGTACTAATCCCTTAAAACAATTATGAAATTAAAACTAACTTTTAATTTCTTAATTATTTTCTTGGCTCCCATTAATTAAAAATGAATCATATTTATTATTAATTACCTAATTAAACATTTTAATTATAAATTCAATAATCATCATTATTTAATTTTTCTCCCAACTTATTAGCTGCAGAGGTCAACGAGCTATCAGTGAGACCTAATGGACCTATAGCTTTGAGCTCCAAGGGTCAAGAATTGACTAATTTAAACTCTTTAATTAACCAATTTTACCACGAATCTAGGGTGATTCCACTAAAGACCAAGGGTTGCACTTTCATGTACTCTAGCTGAGTTATGCTCATGGATGTAATCATAACTGCTCATTTGATCCTTCAATAAGTGATTCGTGGTCCTAGGAAGGTAAAATTACCATTTTGCCCTTGGTGCCATCTCTTGCTCCTTAAGTCCCACTGGTTCTCTTATGGATATGCTTACATAATCTGGTCATGGGTTAATCTTTCTTGGAGCATCAAGAAGATTGGTACCCTGTTATCCAAACCTCGAACCAGAACTTTAAGAGAATCACTTATATACACTATCGATTAGGAGACGTGCTGTAACGACCCAGAATTTTCCGCACACCTTTAGGTCACATTAACTACCCAAGTAATCAAATTTAACCCCGACTACACCTGCCAACTTCCTATGCACACAAACTTATAAAATCAAGTTTCAATCCTCATCAATTTAACGATAGATCAATCTCATGGAATAACATTCAACAACATTAATGAACCACTTCACGAGGCAAGTTTATTGTTCAATCTATATGAATCTAAACAAATGGCATAAAACTCAAATAGGCACCGATCCCGAAGCAAAACTAAAACAAGGAAAAAATCTCTCAATTATTCAAATGCAAATAAACCGTTTGTTGGCCACAACATAAGGCCCTAACCAATGACTTAAACTAAACAAGTAAACTAAGCAGCCTATGGTCCTCGCTCGTCATGTCTCCTCT
>NW_019104768.1:111746-125750 GCF_001995035.1 Momordica charantia
CCTCCTCCTCGGAGGTCGGACCTCATGGGGACCTGCCCACGAGCCATATTGATCTGACAATGCAGTTCCGAGTTGAACCGTCAAGCGCTGGGGTGAAGGACCAGGTGTCTCGCATCTCGGCTTAATGCTTGGACCGCTGCCTTCGTAGGGTGTCCAAGTTTGTAAGTGACCCTGGGTCCGTGCTATATATGACCATCGACCACGCCGCTGAGGTAAGACCTGCTTCCATCATTCCATTTTTTTTTACAACTTGTAGCTCGGTCTAACCCTTGTGTAATTTTTTCCTTGCAGGCGTTTATTGCTTCTATTCACTCGGCAGTCATGTTGAAGGTCGAGCTGGACGGAAGAGAAGTCTTGGCAGCAAGGGAGAAGGAGAACTCCTCCGCTGCCTTAGAAGCTGCCACCACAATGAAGGGTGAGCTACTGAAGGCTCGTTCCGAAGTGGACATTTTGAAGGCCGAGGTAGAGGCCAAGGCCCAACTACTGAAGAACGAGGAAGATAGGCACAAGTCCCACTCCGAGCTGCCCATGCCATCACGAAGGGGTTGGAGAAGGAGAAGTTCCAGCTCCTGAAGGAGAAAGACGACATGCTTCAAGTCCTCGAGGAGAAGGATGCTGCAATAAGGCGCCTCACTACCAAACTCAAGTTGGAGAAGGAACGCCTCAGCAACGGAGTTCTCCTGGAAGAAGCATTCAGGCAACACCCAGACTTTGATGGGTTTGCCAAGGTCTTTAGTGACGCAGGCTTCAAATCTTTTATGAAGGGCATTGTTGCCGATATGCCTCATCTTTAGATCGACCTCAGCGATCTGAAGCAGAAGTATGCTGAAAAATGGGCCTCTGAGCCTAATAGCACTCCGGGCCCCAGTCTTTGGTGGAGAAGTAAGTCAGAGAGCTGGACTCTGACTACTCTGATCTGGAAGACGAAGATTCTCCTAGTCAGGAGCATGTCGAGGTCGGTGCAATGCTCCATCTCGGAGTATGAACCGGGCTACTCTTCGTGCCATCTTCTTGTGCTCTTTTGAGTCTTGCGGTTGGTTTCCTTTGATAAACTCCACAATTTCATCCATCCATGAGTGCGTTGGTGTGTCAATATCCATCATGTCTGGCTCCAAAATTGAAGGATTATCCAAGATTTCGACCGGGACCGATCTCACTAGATCAGTCTCGTACGCCGACGCCAATTTGGCTAAAGCATCTGCGTTTGAATTCTCTGATCTTGGAACTTGATTCACCTCGTAAGTTTTGAACTGGGTAAGGTGCGATCTTACTTTACTTAAATATTTTTCCATCCGTGAGTCTTTTGTTTGATACTCCTCCTTGATTTGATTTACCACTAACTGGGAGTCGCTGAAAACTTTAATGTGTGCGGCCCCCAGTCCCTTGGCAACGCGAAGTCCTGCCAGAAGCGCTTCATACTCGGCCTCATTGTTTGAAGTCCGAAAGTTGAATCGCAGGGCATACTCGAACCGCATGCCATCTGGTGCGAGCAAGAGGATTCCTGCTCCGCACTCTTTCTCGTTGGAAGATCCATCTACGTAGATCGTCCACGGGAGGTCAGTTTCAGCGGGCCGAGATGGTGGAGTGAGCTCAGCGATGAAGTCTACTACTGCTTGCCCCTTCAACGTAGTTCTAGGTTCGAACTGGATGTCGTACTCGCTCAACTCCATTGCCCACTTCATCAGGTGTCCTAATGTTTCTGGCTTGTGGAAGATGTTCTTCAGGGGTAAGTTGATAAGCACCACAATGGTGTGTGCTTGGAAATACGGCCTAAGTCTTCGGGCCGAGGTGACCAAAGCGAGGCCAGCTTCGCCATTTGTGGATACCTGGTCTCGGCCTCGGTCATGGCCTTACTTGTGTAATAAACTGGACTTTGGCATACTCCATCTTGCTTGATTAGGGCCGAGCTGACGGCACTATTGGATACCGCCAGATACAAGTGGAGCTTGTCTTCCGGCAAGGGCTTGGCGAGCAGTGGTGCCGAGCAGAGATAGGTCTTAAATTGTTCCAGTGCTTGCTCGTACTCTGTCATCCATTCAAATGGTCCCTTCTTTTTCAGGACTTTGAAGAAAGGAAGGCACTTATCAGTTGATCTCGAGACGAATCTATTTAGTGCTGCAATCCTTCCATTGAGGCCTTGAAGTTACTTAAGAGTTTTGGGGGCTTCCATCTCGAGCACGGCCTTTATCTTCTCTGGGTTAGCTTCGATTCCACCGTTGTTTACCATGAAGCCGAGGAACTTACCCGAGGAGACTCCAAAGGCACACTTAGCTGGATTAAGCTTCATTTGATACTTCCGTAGAACTTCGAAGGCCTCGATCAGATCGGAAAGATGCGACTTTGACTGCTTTCTTTTGACAAGCATGTCGTCCACATACACTTCCATGTTCCGACGGATCTGCTTGGCGAACATTTTGTTCACCATTCTTTGGTAGGTCGCACCCGCATTCTTAAGGCCAAAGGGCATAACCTTGTAGCAGTACAGACCTTGGTCTGTTATGAATGCAGTATGATCTTGATCTGGCACATGCATTTTGATTTGGTTGTATCCGGAGTAGGCATCCATGAAGGTGAGCAGCTCGTGCCCAACTGTTGCGTCTACGAGCTGGTCGATCCTCGACAGTGGGAAGCATTCTTTTGGGCATACTTTGTTCAAATTTGTAAATTCTACACACATTCTCCACTTCCCGTTAGATTTTTTAACTAATACAACATTAGAGAGCCACTCGGGATACAGAATTTCTCTTATGTATTCAGCCTTTAAAAGTTTGTTCACTTCCTCAACAATTACATCACTCATCTCTTTATTTACACGTCTTCTTTTTTGCTTTACAGGTCGGAATGATGGGTCTATGTTGAGGCGATGCACCATGATCTTTAGGTGTATGCCAGGCATGTCCTCGTGGGACCATGCAAAAACGTTCGAGTTGGACCTGAGGAAATTAATCAGCTCCTCCCAATCAGTGGCCCCCATTCAGAGCTAAGCAAAGGAACAAGCTCGAGCTCCTCTGACCCCTTGAGTGCGGAGGCATAACACTCCCTTGAAGTCTTCTGCTCTCCTCGGACTATGCCCACTCCATTGGGAGTTGAGTACTTCAAAACTTGATGAAGCGTTGAGGGAACAGCCCGGAACGAGTGGATGATAGGTCTCCCAAAGATGGCATTGTAGGCCGACCTGCCGTCGATCACGACGAACTCAGACATCTGCGTGACTTGTGTATTGTCTTGCCCTATTGTAACCGACAAGTCAATACATCCTTCTGGGGAGACTGATTCTCGAGAAAATCTAACCACGGGTGTTGGACTCTTTTTCAACCGTGACTTTGTCCATCCCAAGGCAAGGTATGTTGTAAGGGACATAATATTGGCGGATGCACCCCCATCTATCAATACTCTTCGGACCAGGACGTGATCAATTAGAGAGGCGATCACTAGTGTGTCATTATGAGGCAAGTGGACCCCATCCAGGTCGGAATCATCGAAGGTAACGAAGCAGGTCGGTCTTTGCTCCCTAATGATGCACACATCGCGCTTGGCTTCGCGAGCTAATTCCTTCCTTTTATTTCCAGACTGGCCCCCACTTGGGCCTCCGAAAATGGTGTTGATGACTGCAGGTCAGACATCTCGGCGAGGTGGCGTCTTTGAACGCTTCCTCTCTTCTTTCCTTTCTACCGAGTTGGACCTCGGTTTGCCAACAAATTTTTTGAAGTAGCCATCTTGAATGAGGCGTTGAGTTCCCAGCAACTCGATGTATTATGGCCGTGATCACGATGAAAACGGCAATATTTGTCTTTGTTGCGCTTTTCTGGGTCTCCTCGGAGCTTATCCGGTCACTGGACGAGCTTCTCCATCCCAGTCTTTTCAATGTTTGTAAGTATTTAAGAGACGGGGATAGTGGTTGGAGTATAACGTTCGTAAGGTCAGCTTCGGTTGAGACTGTTGTTCGACCCCTTGTCCTTAGACTTGGAATCAGCCTTCCTCTTGTCTTGGCCGGACTTCTTCTGGTCGATCTGCTTTTCTGGTCGGCCAGTCTTGGTCCGAAGGAGCTCCTGTCCATCGATAACTTTCTTCGCCTTTTGAAAAACCTCAGCGAAGGCAGCTGGAGCTTAATCCAAGCTTTACGGTGAGAGTCTCATCGGCTAGGCCGGTGAGAAAGTAGCACATGGCCGAATCATCGGAGCAGTACACGACCTTCAGCTACTCCTCCTCGAACCTTGTGACGTATTCTCTAAGCGTCTCAACCTCCTTCTACTTGATGGTGGCGAGGTGAGTCGCTGTCTTTCTGTCATAGTGCCGAGAAGAGAATTGACTGATGAACTCTTTCCTCAGCTGAGAGTAGGTCGAGATCGACCTGGTGCCGGCAATCTTCTATACCACAAGCGCGTGCTGCCGGTAAGCACGATCTGGAAGGCGCGGCATTTGATGGCATCTTTTGCCGCTTGAAAATCCACGATGCCTTCAAAAACCTCAACATAGTCTTTTGAGTCCTTAGACCCATCATATGGTTTCATAGTGGGAGTTTTGAACTTTGGAGGGATAGGAGCCTCCGAGATGTCTCAGGTGAATGGCGATTTTCCCAAGTCGCCATCATCAAATGCACTCTCTTTCTTCTCGCACCTTGCTTTCAAGGCTTCAACTTCAACTTCAAATTTGCTCTTGAGCGGGTCGAACTCCTCCCTCGTGATCACTCCTTCGGGATCTATTGGGTTGTAAGAGGATTCGGCCTGCTGGTTGGAGTTCTTGTGCGAGCATGCTGGAGTTCGTCCTCTTCGGAGGGACGAGCTTCTCTTTCTATTAAGATGATCGCGGAGATCGCTCTTCTGGCGAATATACTCCGCATTTTCATCGCCTCTGGGGTACTCCTCGTCAACTGGGTCGAGGTAAAGATCCCCCTGTTCATGTTCGTCCTCCTGCACCACCTGGTCTCGAGATCGAGACCTGGCACCAGCAGCTTGCACCATTTCGTTGTACATCTCCTCCATGGTGCGCATCTAGGTGCGCATTGCCTCCATCTCTTTTTGAAGGGCATCAAAATTCTCTTGAGTAGGAGCTGGAGCCGGAGCTCGAGTGGCTCTCCTGGAGGCACCACCTCGGCCACGATTAGCCTTAGTTGGTTTAGGATGTGCTGGTGGCAGAATAGGTGTGGTGATGCGTGCCGACCTACGGAGCTGTTCAGTCCCTAGGCCTTCCTGAATCAAACCTTCTGCCGCTTCCGCCCCGACCACTCTCTGGTGGCCATCGTTAGCAGCCAGAGCTCTTCGGTCTGCTGTGTTGGTTAAGTTTGTTGGCTGAACCATCTTTGTTCGTGTTTCTTAGATCGGGATGACTTAAATTGTCCTTTCCCACAGACGGCGCCAAATGTTCATGCAAAGAATTGCACAACGATATTTGCGAACCTAGCTCGAACCTGGTCTTTGGCGCGACCTGAACCATGGAGTGAACCTGCACAAGAAGGCAAACTCTTCGACGATCAAGTCAGTATAGGTCGGACTTAATATTAAGTTCGAGGTGAGATTCGATACGTGAGTGTGAAATGAGGCCCTCTATTTATAGGTGGTGGGTCCGACAATGCTCACGACCGGCAGTTATCTATCTTTTCTCATGTCGAACCTGTCGAGTTTGAGTAGGTCAAACCCGTCCAGGTCGAACCACGGCTTTATACACAGCCTCGTTTTCAGACAAATCCGGTCTCCTCGGCAGGTTCGAGGTGGACCTGGAATACTCTTTTATTTCTAAGCACCAATTAGCGTCCTCCATGTGTCCACAATATTTTTATCCCCAAACAGACTCAATATAATTTTTCACTTTTCTTTTTAACTCAACTTTACCCTTTATTAAGAGACTTCATCTTTCTCATCCACCATAATTTGTTCCATTTGCCGCTCCAACTATATCAACTCTCACCACAAGAGAGGAGAAAGAGAAATTTGTTTATCTCATCGCTATGTAGAAGCATTATTCTATAAATGAAAAAAGGAAACAAAAAAAGGCTACATTTGTTTGCAAAACCCTAGCATAGACGATCTTTTGTCCAAGTACTCTTACATATTTATGGATTTAGGCCCCGTTTACTTACCGCAATCTTAATCAATGAACCGTAATGAAAATTTTGATTCCCTTTGATGATGTTTACTAAATTATAGGAATGTAATCAAATGGTGGGACTTACCTTAAACTTTGTAATCCGATTACATAAAAAGGAGTAATCTCATTATACTTCTACAACCTCATCAATCTCATTCTCATTCCTTATTTCGTGGACCCCACATATATATTATAGTTAATGTACCACTTTTACCCTTTCTTTTTCACCCTTCTTTATTTTCACCATTCTTTTTTGTTTCAAATTAATTAATCAAACAAAATTAATTAAAGAATTGAATTGGTTATCAAACAAGCTTGTTTTTAAAAAATTAAAAATCAAAAATCAAACCTAAAAATAAAATGATTATCAAACGGATCCTTAAAGTTTTGGCTCCATCGTCCATCCTCATTCCTTCCAAAACGTTTCCACACAATGAATTGTTGTAGATCAAGGATAGTTGGGATCGTGGAGGCCTTTCCATCCATGCTACCTTTTCATCTCGAATGTAAGGGATTGGATCCCATTGTGTTTCTTCAAAAATTATTTTTTTTTAATAAAACTATACCATCGAGATATGCTAAAAATCAATTCGTAGTACAAATTTCTACTGCGCCTTGCAGTGGATCCATTCCGATTTCCTGCAAAGCTGTCATATCAAGCTTAATTCTATCTCTACTCTTATATTCATCTCTTATTCTTTCCTCTTGGACTTATCATCAAACTTCCTGTGATTGTATTAATTTCTCACTAAGTAGTTTTAAACCCACTGTGAGCCAAACTTAGATGGTTTGGGTTACGGATCGGTTTGTTGGCTACTTTTTCATTGCTATTTCTATAAACACAATTAAGGACAATGGTATCTCAAGTTGTTGGGAAATAAAGGCCAAAAATTGAACCGGGAGCTAAAAGTGTTGTGTCGTAGGCGGAACCACTGTCTTGAAAGCAAAATCGACACGACCTCGGTGCTAAATCATTTTACAGCCGGTATGCTCCCCAAGGTTAACACAACCTCCAACTCAGACATGCACTTGTCAGAATGGGAGTGGAATCAATCTCCTGCTCTGTTTAAGGCAGTGGAAATATGAAAAGAAGTATAATGGAGGGATTGCATATGAGAGATGAGATCAATTGGGATGATTGAATTGGAAGAAAATGACCCATATTTATACTAACCAAGTGACCCAAGATAGAATTTCAATTTACAAAATAAAAATTCCACAAAAATTTTTGGGCCATCCATGTGTCATTTGGCCACTTTGACTTCCACAACACAAGATATGCCATCCACATTTCCTTGAATTGTTCAAAACAATTTGTCATTCTCAACAATCCCCCATGAATGACAACAGAGAAAAAAGAAGAAAGAAGAAGGATTGAATTTCTGAGCAAAGGATAAAACTTAAGCATTAATATCTTTCGATTTGAATTAATGCATAGTGAAGTAGGGCAACAACCTAAATAATGAAAGTGAGTTACCTCTTGAACTTCCAGTATTTATAGTTGAGACCCCCACAACACGTTTGAATCCTCGATTTTGATTCTGCAATAGTTGTCAAGTGCTTTTAATGGTCATGCACATACACCTTGGGTCATCGTGAAAGCTCTAGAAAGAGGCTCCACAACTCTTTCATAGAAGGCAACCTCACCTTCACAGTCACGTTGTCGCTTCATCAAGTCTATCATTGATAAACCACTCAAAACTGAGCTATGAAGACTTTAAACATTATCCATCAAGTCCACGCATGCACCACCCAAAAAGGGCTATGGATTCACATGTTTCGCCGTATCCATCAAGTCCATTCATGGACCACCCAAAGAAGGGTTATGGATCCACATATGTTTCACTATATCCATCAAGTCCATATATGGACCACTCAAAGAAGGGCTATGGATCAAGCATCATGGCTTGAGTCCCATACATTCTGAGGACTCAATAATTAATCTCCTTGTTTGACCTCTAGTGAGAGGATCCGCCAAGTTCCTCTCGGACCTCACATACTCCGAGAATATAATTCCATCTTTCAGCAAGTGCTTCACAACTCCATGTCTTAGACGTATGTGGCGTCTCTTGCCATTGTACACACTGTTTTTGGCAATTTCTATGGCAGCTTGTGAGTCACAATGTATGGATTGGATATAGGTACACATTCCCTCACAGTGGCACGTCTCCAAGAAGGCTTATCAGTCATTCAGCCTTTTGACCTGTTAGTTCAAGTGAGATGAACTCAGATTCTATGGTAGATCGAGCAATGCATGTATATTTTGCCGATTTTCATGAGATAGTTCCACCGCCAAAAGTAAACACATACCTGCTACTGGAGCTCACTTCATCATTATCTGTAACCCAGTTTGGATCACAATATCCTTCTAGCACAGCAAGAAATTTGTTAAAATGCAAACAATAGTCCATTGTACCCCTAAGATACCTTAACAACCGATGTAGAGCAGTCCAATGATCTTAACCAGGGTTAGGAGTGTATCTACTCAGTCTGCTTAGCACATATGCAATATCAGGTCTAGTGTAATTCATTAAAAACATGACACTATCTATAATTTTTGCATATTCGGATTGAGATACATTATCGTTCTGATTCTTTTTAAGACTCATGCTAGCATCATAAGGTTTTCTTACAGGTAATTTATCAAAGTGATTAAATTTTTTCAGCATTCTCTCAATGTAGTGTCATTGACATAAGGAATACCCATTATCATTTTTCCTTATTTTTACACCAAGTATTACATCAGCCTTTCCTAAATCTTTCATTTCAAAATGTAAAGAAATGAGCAAATTGGTCTCATTAATGATATCTAAGTTTGAACAAACAACGAGCATGTCATCAATATACAAGCATATTATCACACAATCAGCTTCAAACAATTTTGAGCAAACACATGTATCAGAGCAATTTACTTTATAACAATTGTTTACCAAAGTGCCATTAAATTTTTCATACCATTATTTAGGAGCTTGTTTTAGGCCATAGAGAGATTTTTTAAGCTTGCAGACTTTATTTTCTTGACCAATAGCTAGAAAACCTTCAGATTGTGTCATGTAGATCTCCTCTTCTAAATCACCATTAAGGAAAGCTGTTTTTACATCCATTTGATGTATTATGAACCCTCGAATAGCTGCCAATGCTATCAAAGATCTAATTGTAGCAATCTTGGTTACAAGAGAGTACGTATCGAAGTAATCAATGCCATACTTTTACGTGTAACCTACAACCACTAGTCTAGCTTGGTATTTTTCTATCGTGCCATTTGTTCTCATCTATCTTTTAAAGATCCACTTACACCTAATAAGTTGATTTCCTGCTAGTAAATCTACCAATTACCAAGTTTGATTCATAACTATGGAGTTTGGTTCGCTATTAATAGCTTCTTTCCATAGGTTAGAATCTAAGACATTTATAGTTTCTTGGTAGGTTTTAGGATCTTCGTCTATCAAATACATGCAAGCGAATTGATCATCTATCTTGTCAAAGTTTTCTACTAGATAGGAAGTTAGGAAGTCAGGTCCAAAGTTTTCACTAACTTTTTGCCTTTTACTTCTCATAGGTTCATTATCTATTGCACTATTGGATCTAGGTTCAAGGTCTATCATATCACTAGAAGTAGAGGGCAATGACATGCATGCAGTTTTTGAAATACCACTAGGTTCACTATCAGTTCTAATCATAGGGAAGATATTTTCAAAAAAATACTGCATCTCTATATTCACATATTGATTTATCATTCAACCTCATGAACCTATATACAACACTATTTTTAGCATAACTAATGAAAACACAATCAAAAGTTTTAGATCCAACCGTTGGTTTTCTGAATGCTGGATATGCCACCTTTGTCAAGCACCCCCACACCTTCAAGTAGTTCAGGTTTGGCGAATACCTCTTCCAGAGCTGGTATGGTGTCTTATCCAGCTTTTTGTGAGGGACCCTGTTAAGAATAAAACAGGCAGAAAGTGCAGCTTCCCCCCACATATCATCAGATAAACCAGAACTTAATAGCATCATATTTATCATCTCTTTTCAAGTTCTATTTTTCCGTTAAGCTATTCCATTCTGTTGAGGTGAATATGGAGCAGTAAATTCATGTATAATCCCACTTGATTCACAAAAAACTCTAAGCGAAGTATTAATATTCATCATCCCAATCTGATCTTATCCTTCTTTTCTTCCTGTCTAATTTGTTTTCTACCTCAGTTTTGAATTTTAAAAACATACTACTACCTTTATCTTTAGATTTTAGGAGATATATTTTCATATATCTAGAAAAATCATCAACAAAAGAAATATAGTAATTTTTTCCACCTCTGCTATTTGTGTTTTTTAAACTAGCTAAATCAGAATGAATTAATTCTATGAGTTCGGTACACCTTGCAGTGACAGGTTTAAAAGGTTTTTTTAGCAAACTTTGCTTCTACACAGATAGAACACATTGCAATTTCAGGCAAGTCAGAAAAATTAATCAAATTTAAAATTCTAAGACTTTTAATCGATGCAGTATTCACATACCCTAATCTACCATGCCACACATCAAGAGACTCAACGATGTAAACAGAACTAGAATTAATTTCATTTGAAGTAGTGTTGAGAACAAACAAACTATCTGCAAGATAGCCCTTACCAACAAAGTCACCATTTTATGTGATGATAACCTTGTCGGCCTCAAACACAATCCTAAGTCCGGCTCGGTTCAATAGACCTCTTGACACCAAATTTCTACGCAGGGAAGGAACATACAATACGTTACTTAATGATAAAGTTTTGTCAGATGTGAGTTTCAAGAGAACCTTCCCTTTCCCAAGTACTCTAGCTGTGGCTGAGTTCCCCATAAAAACATATTCGCCGTCAGCAGAGTCCTGAAAGTCGTGGAAGAGGTCATGATTTGAGCATAAATGTCTGGACGCTCCTGTGTCAAGAATCCAGTCGGATTTGTTCTTCAACAAGTTTGCTTCCACAACCACAGGAGCAATGATATCATCCGTCTCTACAAGGTTGGCTTGTGGAGCATTCCTTTTATCTTTTCTATCTTTCCTCTTGGTGCACTGATATGATTTGTGGCCGGGTTTTCCACATACATAGCATACCAGTTTCGATTTATCGATTCTTCCACCAGTATTTTTAGGTTGGAGACCTTTGTTCTTTTGAGCTCTATCCTTGCAATTTGCTTCCCCTTGCTTTTGAAATTGTCTTTGGAAGCACTGGAAGATTCAACTAAATTAGCTTTAACTGAATTTAGGGATTAAGAAAAGAGATTATCGTTTAGTCTGTTGGCTTCCTCCATGCGCACGTGACTGATCAGCTCTTGCAGAGTCAGGTCCTTCTTCTTATGTTTCAAGTGGTTGCGATAATCACTCCAGGAAGAAGGAAATTTCGTGAGCAACGCACATCTTCATACCTTCAGACAACACACTTGCCACTAGGTTCCCATACTCATGAACCTAATCCATCACCGATTTATCGTCCGACATTTGAAATTGTAGCCATTTACCGACGACGTACTTTCTCCTGCCTGCATCGTCCCCGCCATATCTAAACTCTAACGTGTCCCAAATGACCTTTGCAGATTTTTGGACTACAAAGAGATCAAAAAGAGAGTCGCTCATATGGTTGAGAAGAAGCCCACAGACCGTTTTGTTGCCTTTCTCGAATTTTTCAGTTTCATCAATAATGGTAGTAGACGTCCTGGACTTAGCAGCGACGGCTGAAACAGTGGCAGCGACAACGGCAAGCAGATCAGTGACAACTACAGTGGCGGTAGCAGTAGCAGCGACAGTGGTAGCGGTTGCAGCGGTGGCAGCAGCGATGGGCTGAGCAGCAGTGAGGATGTAGTCGATCTCCAATTGCTCAAAGAAAATCATTAACTTCTGTGACCACCGACGATAGTTGGATCCGTCGAGTGGTTCCAATTTTAACAAGTCTGGCAGGACCTTCACAGATCGAATAGCAGCCATGGCTAGAAGGGATGTTTTTGCTTTCAAATTGTTGGGAAATAAAGGCCAAAAATTGAACCGGGAGCTAAAAGCGTTATGCCGTGGGCGGAACCACTGCCTTGAAAGCAAAATCGGCACGACCTCGGTGCTAAATCGTTTTACTGCTGGTATACTCCCCGAGGTTAACACGACCTCCAACTCAGACGTGCACTCGTCAGAATGAGAGTGAAATCAATATCGTGCTCAGTTTAAGGTAGCGGAAAGATGAAAAGGAGTGTAATGGACGGATTGCATATGAGAGATGAGACAAATTGGGATGATTGAATTGGATGAAAATGACCCATATTTATACTAATCAAGTGACCCAAAATAGAATTTCAATTTACAAAATAAAAATTTCACAAAAAATATTAGGCCATCCATGTGTCATTTGGCCACTTTGACTTCCACGACACAAGCTATGCCATCCACATTTCCTTGAATTGTTCAAAACAATTTGTCATTCTCAACACAAGTATCTCCACAATGGTATGATATTGGTCTGCTTTGAGTATAGCCCTCGCAGCGTTGCTTTTGATTTCACCCAAAATGCCAATGTGACTTTGTTTGAACTCTCTTTACAAATCTAAAAATCCTCCTCTCAAGTAGTCACTCATCCTTCTACTCTCGAACTTGAACGAGAGCTTCTTCTTATCCAAGGTTTCCGCCATATCTTGATAGGACACACATGCAGATTACAACATGATTACACTTCCAAGACTCACCACTTCTTTCGACATGACTTAGACCATGGCTCTGATACCACTTTTTAAGAACAACAGTACCCCAAATATCTCCACAATGGTATGATATTGTCTGCTCTAAGCATAGCCCTCACGACTTTGCTTTTGGTTTCACCAAAAAGGTCTCATACCAATGGAGATAATTATCCTCTCTTTTATACCATGATCATGCTCTTCCCTAACCAATGTAGGACTTTATTTGCACTCTGTTTACAAACCTAACAAACATGTTGCTAATGTCACTTTACTTCTTCACGTGATTTGCTCTATACGTTTTGTTTGGGGGTAAACATACCCATGACACATGGAGGACCCTTATTGGTGTCTAAATAAACTAAATAAAGAAGGATTGCTTAGGTCCACCTCGACAGAGCCGAGGTGGCAGGGTTCGCCCGTTATAAAAGACCAAGTATGGGCACCAAGGTTCGACCTGACTAGGGTCCGATCTGCTCGGAACCCGACAGGTCCGATATGAGAAAAAGACACATAACCGCCGGTCGTGTGTACTGTCGGATCCATTACCTATAAATAGAGGACTTCATTTCACGCTCAGGTATCGAATCTCACCTCGAACTAAATAAGGAGTCCGATCTATACTGACTTGAGCATCGGAGTGCTTACCCACTTGTGCAGGTCCACTCTAGTGTTCAGGTCGGAACCGGAGACCAAGTTCGAGCTTGATTCGTGAAGAACCGTTGTGCAAATTCCTGCATAAACATTTGGCGCCGTCTGTGGGAACAGACATCTTAAGTCATCCCGATCTAAAAAAAATATACGCAAAGATGGTGCATCCAGCAAACTCTGCCAACACAATAGAATAGAGGGGTGTGAACGCTGATAACAGCCCTTAGCGAGACCTCGGTGCAAGGATAGTCGAGGACCACGTCCGAGCAGGGCAAGAGGCAGATCTGCCGCAGATCTGTCCGCCATGCGAACCAAGAACTACCACCTGCTCACCTGAAACCCTCAAAAGCCAACAGAGGCCGAGGAGGGACGTCGAGAAAGACCTCCCAACCAGGCAGCAGACCCTGAAGCTCTGTCTACTCTCCAGCGCGAGTTGGATGATATGCGCCATCGGTTGCGCACAATGGAAGAAATGTACGTCGAGGCAACGCGTGCTAACCGAACTGCATCTCCCTCTATAGCCCCGAGAGCACCTGGTGAAAAGGGAGCTCCATCTATCCAACCTGGCGATCGCG
>NW_019104769.1:29714-62582 GCF_001995035.1 Momordica charantia
TTTGTTTCAGGTGTGAACCGGGCCGACCGTGGTGATGACGTGGAGGAGGTCTGACTGAGGCGGGATCACTAGTTGTGTCGGTTAGGCTAGGGAATAATGTCGTGCAATGCAGGTGTCATTAAAATCTTACTGCTATGGAATAAAATGGGGAATTAGACATTGGGTTAACTCAAAGAACACTTTCTCTTATTGCTTTATGGATATTTTTTTTTACTATTCAAATTACTGATGTATTTGGGATTGCGAGACAAAACGATTATTTTCTTGAATGGATTCCTGACCACTGAGGCAGGTATTATCTCTTGGATATTCCATTATTGTGTGCCTCCATTTTGTATGTTGCATTAGGAGAACATTACTGTTTCGTTACCTTAAATAGGAGGGTTCAGTAAGCATTATAGGGCCGTTACTTCGTTAAACGTGTCAGAAATTTGGGTCTTTACAGATAATGTCCCGTGAATAACCTAAAGGGTCTATAGTATATGGATAAGGCTGGGTACCTTATCCTGGAAACACTATGGATACGGCCCACTCTGTAAAGGTTACAAACGACTCGATCCAGGTCGTTCGTGTGGAGACATGCGAGTGGGGGTATCCTATACAATGAGTTTGTATAAGATCGGACCACGAAATAGCCAATCTTTAGATGTACCACTATTAACTAATTGATTGTTGTTTCTTAGGATGACCAGGCAACTCATTCTCAATCCTGAGTGAGTTATGGACTCCTGCCCGTGAGGGCTCGTTCTTTGATCTGTATGGGTGAGAGTGGCCCAAATCGCCGACTCAACATTCCTTTTGGGGACGAGACCGAGTGGGGAGCTGGGAACATAACTTCACAAGATGGAATTCACTCCTCCCCGACTTTAGGGGAGTAGATGTGTTCCCTTAAATGCTGACTCCAGGACTTGAACAAGGGGCCCCGCCCTCTCATTGGCCGAGAGGGACTTCCGGTTATTGGTTGGACCATAACCGGGTTGTTCATTAGAGGAGCAGTGGTGTTTAAGGAATAAGATGTAACTCAGGGGTAAAACGGTAATTTGACCCAACTTGAGCTACGAACACTCGTGAAGTATTGACTCGTCATTTATGGTCGTATATCCGTGGACACGAAAACGTTCTGCAGTGAGAAGAGTGCAACTGCGGGTCTTTAGTGGAATGACCCGTCGTTAACGAAACTTGATTAACTCGGTCAATGAGTTTGACCGATTAATCTCGCATCGTTGGAGCTTCGGATCTGTAGGTCTATTAGGTCCCCTTGCTAGCTCATAACAGGTACAACGAGGATCAAGGTTTTGGAAGAATTTGAAATGTTCAAATTACTTAAGGGATTATATGTATATTAATACATTATAATATATATAGTTAGTTATAAATTAAAATTATATATTATGAGAGAAATTATTTGAATGAGATTCAAATAAAATTAACATGAATAAGATTCATGTTAAAACTATAGGTTAAAAATAATGTGCATAAGATGTACATTAGAACTATAGGTTATACGAGAGAAATGTTATAGAATATGATTCTATTTTTATGATAAATAATTAAGTGTTAATTATTTATTTGATTTATATATATATATATTAATTATTAATTTGATTAATAATTAATAATTATTTATTAATTAATATGATTAATTAATAAATTAATTTTATATTTTAATTATTATATATATATTAATTATTTATATAAAGATATATATATATATTATTAATATTAATAATATTAAAATCCCCTGCAAAATTGCAGGGGAGTGGGAGGTTTTGTGACGTGGGGAGTTACCTCACGTCACCCTTCTTCTTCTTCAAGAGTTTGGGAATGGGAATAACGTTGGTTACAGAACAGAACCAAGAAAGAAAAACCCACGAATTTTCTCAAAAATTCTCTCAATCTCTCCCTCTCTTCGATCAAGATGCTACCACAAGCACGATCCCGAGACCCAAGAGGATAGCGAGGAAGATCCGGTGGTGGTGTTCGAGGGGAATTCACTGAAGAAACGTTCTTCAAAGGTTTGAGTTTCCTCTGTATTTTCCTACTTTGTAATTCGATTTTGTATCCCGAAAATCAGCAACGAAAATCCGTTTCCGCTCCGGGATTCACATCCCTTCAACCATGCGAACACGTCAACGTTGATTCTGAGGAATTTTATAAGGCTTTCTCTTTCGTCACTCCCCAATCTGTTTCCAATGTTGACTCTGTTGGGTTTCATGTCCAAAAACTCATAGTTTGTAAATGCCAGATATACTTTTTATCATTCAATAAAGTTGTTATTGAAGGTTTTAATCAATAAGTAGTTATTGATCCAATAAAATGTTCTTACTAGATCTAAATCCAATAAACTAAGGATCCTAGACTGTTACATGAGACATAAACTTTATGTAGAGACATAAATATGGATCAAGTTTGAGTTAACAATCTAAATGGTCTATAGTATAGGAACAAGGTTGGATGCCTTATTTTGGGGACACTATGGATGTGGCCCATTTGTAGCTAGTATAAACGATGTGATCCTAATTCATTCATGTGAAGACATGCGAGTGGGGGCGTCATGTGCAAAGAGTTTGCATAAGATCGGACCATGAGATAGTCATTTTTACTTTATAACACCGTTTACTGTCTGAAACTGACTATCTCGACTTTGATGGCTAAGTAACTCGATCTTAATCCTGAGCTAACTATGAACTTCTATTTACTCAGGATTATCCTTAGATCTACATGGGTGAGAGCAGCTCAACAGCGGTAGCTCAATAAGCCTCTCATTTCAGGGGTAAGACCAGGTAGATAACTAGGGACATAAGGTGCAAGAAGAAATTCACTTCTACCCAATTTTGAGATAGTAGAGAGGTTGTTCTCTTAAGGGCTGAATCCAGGTCTTGAACAATTTGTGCCACCATCATCAAAAGGTTTGAGAGGAATTTTTTGATTTGATAGTTAGACTACAAATCATTATTCCTTATAGGAACAGTGGAACTTAAGGAACAAGAGGTAATTACAGGGGTAAAACGGTATTTTGACCCAGCTGTAATTACGAACAACCTGTGAAGGGTCGACTTACCGATCATGGTTATATCAAATGGACATAATATATCTACAGTGAGGAGAGTGCAGTTACGGGCTTTAGTAGAGTGACCCGGTAGTTAACGAATATTGATTAACTAGGTAAAAGAGTTTAACCGGTTAATCTCGGATCGTTGGAGCTCATGATTTGTAGGTCCATAAGGTCCCCTGGCTAGCTCATATAGGAATAAACTTGGAATAATTTGAAGGAATAATTTGAATCGTACGAATTAGGTTAATCATATGAGATATGATTAAGAAATTGATATATGATATAAATTGAGAAATCTGGTCAAAATATTTGTATAGGATTTAAATATTAAAATTATGAATGCGTATTCATAATCGGAGGCATGGATTTCATCAAAAAGTTGGATTTCGGAAAAAGTCAAATAGTTGAATTTGACTAGAGTAAGTCAAAGGTTGACTAAGAAGATTAAAATAATATTTTTAACCAAGTTAGTGAGAAATTTCACTAACTTGTTGAGTGGAACATTTAAATAATCTCAAAAAATCCACTTTTTGACACTTAACCATGGCATGTATGAGTGGAATGTGTGTTGTAAGCTTTTGGTGAACTTAGACATGCATTTTGACACTTAGTGATGCCATGCACGAGTGGAGTATGTGTTGTTAGCTTCCGGTGAACTTAGACATGCATTTTGACACTTAGCCATGTCATGCATGAGTGGAATATGTGTTGTAAGCTTTTGGTGAACTTTGACATGCAAGAGTTGCATGTAATTTACCTATTTAAGAAGGCTTTTTTTCAAACGTTGAAAACTCTTGGAACCTTTGGTCATCTGATGTTTTTCAAAAAGCTTACATAACTCCTTTTAGCTCCATATTTCTCTCAAATTCTCCTTCTCTAAAAAGAGTCTCACCACTCTATTCCAAGTCTTGAGAATAGCTAGGAAGACCTTTTGGTGGTCCTCATTGGAGCTAATTGAAGAAATTTGAAAAGCTACAAAGGTATGTAATTTTCTTTACCTTTCTCTAAGCATCATAATGTATGATCATGCATGTTTAATCCTAGGTTGTAATATGCATCTAGATTGTTATTTCGATCCTTGCTCGCTTCCGCTGCGCATGTATGTATATTTTCCATCAGACTCGTCGATCTTCGGCTGTCAGAGGGGCAGATTCTATCTCCTCAACCTGTTCTCCCCTATCAATGGTGGTTGAACTAAGTCGATGATTAGGGCTCGGTCTCGCCTTACCCGAGGGGTCGACCGCTTCATTCAGGCCCTTCTTTTCAAAACACTATTGGCTCTCACCAGGATTCATGTTGTCTTGCTCCACTCTACACGCCTCAGATCAGGATTTCGCCTCGAATCGGGATTTCGCTTCGACTAAGCTTCCTTTGATGTATCGTCCCCTCAGACGGTGCCAATTGTTGATGCGTGGATTTCGACCGTCTGGTTTTCCTTCTTGCACGCACCTAACTCGATGATACGGGAACTGATACCTGCAAAACTAAACTAATTTAAACTGGTGTGACCTTAGTTACACGGACTCTGATGCCTAAGTTAGCAAAGGGGAGTTGAGAAATAGTAGGTTTCAGGTATGTTACTTGCCTCCATAGGGTTAGACTGCACTACTATTTATAGCTGTGAGGATGGTTCCAGAACCTTCTGTAGTTGAGCCCTAATTCGAAGTTACAAGGCCCAATGATCGTTAATTAGCAGAAGAGGGTGGATGCTGGCCTCAGCCTCGAACAGATGTGTTTAATCTCTTGATGTAGATCCGAGCGGACGAAGCCCAAATGGTGCCTTGGCCCGAAGGCCAAGGTAAGAAGCCGGCGCCAAGGCACCGTGATGGCCTCAGGGTCAAGGTGGGGTCAGTACTGCGGCATCGTGATGGCCTTGGTGCTAGGTTGTCTTTTGGCACGGGTCGGCTCGTTACGTCCTGGGCTAGCTCCCCTAGTCGATGCTCTCATGCTTCAATTTCCTGTCTCATTTCGGGTCGTTTTAGTTCTCTATAACAAGTTAATTGTAGTCTTGTTTCATAAGCGAAAGAATCCTCGTTTCACTACCATTTTCTCAAGTTGAGTTTTAGGGCGAATTTATAATTTCAATCATTGTGGAGACAATCTTTTATCACTTGCTACATTTTTGTTGTGTACACTTGCACATTGCTTCGACACATAGGTTGCTAGAACAGCATAGAGCCTGACTCTGGTTCACTCATTACAGCTTCTCTTTTGGCATGGTGAACTTGTCATTCGACTTACCTCGTTTTGGGATTGGTCGATTTGTCTCCACTAGAGGAGGTGCCATTTTGAACTTGAGTTGCCACCCTTTTTATTGTGGAGATACTTGGGGTATCGTTGTCCTTAACAAGTCGTATCAGAGCAATGGTCTAAACCTAGCTGTGTCGGTGAATCCTCAAGTGCCGAACAAAGAACTGTTGAGTCTTAGAAGATATTGTCATGGTGTAATTTGTGGTGCTTTACCAAGGTGTGGCAGAAGCCTTGAACAGTAGTAAGCTCTCGTTTGGGTTCGAGAGTACACGAATGAGTGACTACTTGAGGGGAGGCTTAGTGGTACTTTGTTTGAGGGGAGAATTGTTGAGCTTGTAATGTGAATGCAAATAAAGTCCACATTGCCTAGGTAAGAGCATGATCCATGACATATAGATGAGGACAGTTAGCTCCACTGATACGAGGTTTTTTGGGTGAAACCAAAAGCAAAACCGTCAAGGTTATGCCAAAAGCGGACAATATCATACAATTGTAGAGATACTTAGATTACTATGGGTATCGTTGTTCTTAATAGATCTAAGCTTTCTTCTTCAAGAATTTACTTGGATTTTTTATACACTCTTCCTCATATCAAGTGTTGGTGGGTTTATAGATTGGGTTGAGCAATGACTTTTTTTTCTTTCCATAGATGGTGCTTGTTAAGGTTTACTTTTTACTGTAGAAATGTGTGTCGGTAGGTCTGTTTGACCACAAACTTGAACCCTTTCCCATTATTATTTGCTAAAAAGGTTAACATATTCTTAAAGTAGAACATGCATAGAACATTTCTGGATAAATTGCAATATATGGTACTTTAGGGAAAAAATGAGAAAAAAATGGTCAAAGTTTGAAGAAAATCATAGAATCCATTTTGTAGACAAATTGCCCCTAACGCAATTTTGAAGTCAAACTTGGCCAAAATGTGCATTTCACTTAATGAAGGGCAAGGGGAATATTTCCAACATGTTTGAATCAAGCTACAACCGTGAGTCCAAGTCAATAAAGGGTTGTTAGGTGAATCTCAACCCATTTCTATCTAAAATGATGAGGAGTTCAACCAACTCAAAGGCCTATAAAAGGGAGCCTCTCCCTCAACAACAAATCATCCCTTCCAAGCTCGTTTTCAGCTTCATTTCATTCCTTCTTCATTGTAGAACTCGTTCTTATGCTTTAGATTTAAGTTTTAGTTGTTATTTCCTTGTATTTTCATACTGTTGCTTACCGTATTGCTTTTAATTCAAGTTCTACCTTTTGTTCTTCATCTATTCTGGCTTTTTACAGTTCTTAAGCGAGTTTACACTCCCCTCATGCTCAAAAGAGAAGAGTGTTAAGCTAGAACTCCTTATACGACTTATTTATTCGTTTTAATTCCATGAAAATTACTTCCTTTATATTTTCGTGGGTTTTCTTTCCTTTAATTATGCACTACATTAGTTATCAACCTCTTTGAAAAATGCCTTAGTCAAAATGATTTGATTTTCAACACGCTCGGGATTTTGCCCAGATTGCGCCTGACACTTTTTTGGATTGGCTTCTAAAAACTTCTCTTTACATCTTTTTTCCATTTGGACAGTGGGATTTTGATTTATACACTAAAGCCCAACTATGAGAAGGGTGAGTTTGGTAAAATAATAGGAAACCAATATGAGATGTGACTTAGACATAAGCGCATAAAACATGGTCCTAGACATAGGCCCTCTGACCCTTAAATGCAAATGAGTTGATAAATATTCTCTAGGATTGTAATCACACATAGGCATATGATTGTAGGTTACCCTAACCTCTGCAACAACCAATAGCGGTAGTGAAAGAGTAGAACTCAAATTCCCAAGAAAAGTCATATTGCGTCTGGCGCATTTTTCCAACAGTGTGTATTTCCCATGTTTTTCATCAAAACTAATGTAGGAAGCAAAGAGGTTAGTTTTATTAAATTGCTTGATATTTAAAACCTCAAACAACAACATTTCATCACTATTTTCTCCATAAACCACCATTGAAATTTTAGTCATTCACTTCTTAAAAACTGTTTTTGAAAGCAACAAGTCCCTAAGGATTCGACCTTGGATTACTCCCAAGTATTACTTGTGACAGTGTAGGCTGCACAAGGCTCTAATCTTTCTAAAGGTAGAGAAAGTCCTAACAAGTTTTTCACGCCGTTACCGGGATTTAATTTTCAAAATCATATTCTTTTTTAAGTGAATTGTTTCATGTGTGATTATGGCATACCTATGTCATTGGAATTAATTGTTATATCTAACTTTTAAGGGAGTTGTGTATGCGCACAGGGTATGGGTGGTTGAACTTTGATCCAGAATTTGAAATAACCCTTAAAAGTAGAAATCGTGAGTAGAGGTTGAGAAAAGAAAGAGAAAATAAAAAAGAGAAAGAAGTTAAAGTTGTAGAAGTCGAAGAAGTTGAAGAAGAGACCATCGAGATGAATCGAAATCCACCTCCTTCATGAAATCCTCGACTTCCACAAGATCCACCCGTGAACGGAGATATGGCAGGTGAAGGAGCAGCAAACTGAGCGGAAGAAGTTCCTAATCCTATCCTTCTAGTAGATAATCGAGATGTAGCTATGCAGAATTATGTCACTCATGCGTTCAATAACCTAAATTCAGGAATAAGTAATCCTTTACCCCAAGCCGCATAATTCGAGCTTAAGCCAGTCATGTTCAAATGTTGCAGACTATGGGCCAGTTTGGAGGATTGACTAACGAAGATCTTTATTCCCATCTCAAATCTTTTATTGAAATAGCTAATGCATTTCAACTGCCTGGTGTCTCTGAAGATGCACTAAGACTAAAATTGTTTCCTTTTTCTCTTAGAGACAATTCAAGAACTTGGCCAAACGCACTAGAACCAAATTCTATCACCACGCGGACATAACTAACAGAGAAATTTTTGGATACTTTGACCCGAAACGTAGACCTTCGTGAAGAATTGTGTCTTTTCGACACAAGACGAACGAATCAGTTCAAGAAGCTGGGGAGCGCTTCAAAGAGTTACTTAGAAGATGCCCGAGCCATGGATTGCCTGCATCTGTGCAGATAGAAGAGTTCTATAGGGGATTGGATCGTTCATCAAGAATGATGTTGAACACAGCAGCCAATGGCTCATTATTAGAAAAGTCCATTAATAAGATCGTTGATATTTTTAATAAGATGACAAACATTAATGACCAAGGAGAAGTAGGAAGGTCATTACCAAAGAAGCAAGCATCAGCCGGAATCTTTGAGTTAGACGCGACAACTTCAATGTAAGCTCATATAGCAGCTATGAACCAGATGTTGAAACAATTCACAATGGAGAAGGAAACAAAAACCACCACTTCAGCAGCAATTCTTGAACCATCTCCTGTTTCACAAATTTCGGACATATCTTGTGTTTATTGTGGTGATAACCACTTGTATGAAAATTGTCCAACTAATCCAGCGTCTATTTATTATGTAGGTCAAGGTGCTTAGCGAAATTTCAACCCATATTCAAGTACCTACAACCCTGGATGGAGGCACCATCCAAACTTGTCTTGGGGTAACCAAGGAGTAGCCAACAGCAGTGCGCAAGTACCTGCTCAATAATACAAGTAAAACTACACCCCTTCTGGTTTCCCAACTCAACTTGCGTTGCCACCACAATAATACAATGAAAAACGAGTGCTGAATAATCTCAGCAAAGTGGTAACAATGGGAGTTTGGAGGCCATGATGAAAGAATATATGACAAGAACTGATGTTGCAATGAGAAGCTTGGAGATGCAAGTGGGGCAGATAGAGAATGAACTAAAATCTAGACCACAAGGTATATTGCCAAGACACACAGAAAATCCTAAGCGAGATCGTGAAGGTAAGGAGCAGTGTAAGGCAGTCATCACAAGAAATGGACTGAGTTATGATGGACCCTCACTTCTAGATGGAGGAACCGATGTGGCTACACCTGTTCCCGCATCTGTCTCTACTCCACAACCAGAAGAGAAAACAGAACCCATAAGTTCATAAGAGAAAGGTAAGAAGGCCGACAAAGGTAAACAACTAGTGCCTTGCACTACTCCGCAGGTAGGTAATGATAAGATTCCTCCTCTTTCCCACAAAGGTTAGTTAAGAAGAATTAGGATAGTAATTTTAAAAAGTTCTTTGAAATTTTGAAACAGATGCATATCAATATCCCTCTAGATGCTTTAGAGCATATGCCTAATTACACCAAGTTTTTGAAAGATATTATTTCTAGGTGTAAGAAATTAGGAGAGTATGAGATGGTAGCCCTAACAAAATTCAGTAGTGATGCTTTAGGGAATCCATTGGCTGTTAAGTGTAAGAACCCAAGTAGTTTCACTATCCCTCGCTCGATAGATGGTATGAATCTAGGAAGAGTATTGTGTGACTTAGGGGCAAGCATTAATCTTATACCTCTTTCTATCTTTAAAGAGTTAAATATAGGAGAAGCTTGCCCCACTACCGTGACTTTGCAACTAGTTGATAGGTCTATAAAGAAACCGAAAAGGAAAATAGAAGATGTGCTTGTTCAGGTTGATAAATTTATTTTTCCCGCCAATTTCATAATTTTGGATTGTGAAGCAGATCTTGAGGTGCCAATCATTATTGGGAGGCTTTTTTTAGCAACTGGAGACACGATATTCAATGTTAGGAAAGGAGAAACCACTATGAAGGTCAATGATGAGTAAGTCACATTCAACGTCCTTAATACAATGCGTCTCCCAGATAAAGTCGAGGAGTGCTCTGCAATAGAGGCAACTATGGAGGAACTCCAGCAAATGATTGTTGAAGACTTAGAAGTAGATTTGAAGGCCGTAAAAAAAGAATGGAAAATTGCGCCTGGCGCAATTTTGGCACATTTCTAGCATTTTGAGTTCCTGCAGTCAGCAGTAGCTAATTTGAAAGCCTTGCAACCTTCCATCGTTGAACCTCCAGAATTGGAGAAGAAACCCCTACCCTCTCATTTAAAATATCATATTTGAGTTTAAATGATACTTTGTCGGTTATCATTTTTTCGTATTTGACTAATGAACATGATCTTTACTTTTGCAGTTTTTATCTAAGTACAAGAGGGCTATTGGATGGACCATAGCGGACATAAGAGGAATTAGCCCTACTTTTTGCATGCACAAAATAATCTTAGAAGAAGGAGCCACCAATTCTATCGAGAGCCAAAGGAGGCTCAACCCCAAAATGAAAGAGGTGGTAAAAAATGAGATAATAAAATGGTTAGATGCCAAGGTGATCTACTCCATTTCAGATAGCAGCTGGGTTAACCCGGTTCAATGCGTTCCCAAGAAGGGTGGTATGACGATGATTACCAATGATGGTAACGAGTTGATCCCGACGAGAACTGTGACTGGTTGGAGAGTGTGCATGGACTACTGTTGCCTAAACAAGGTAACTAGAAAAGACCATTTTCCATTCCCCTTCATTGACCAAATGCTTAATCGTCTTGCACGGAATGAGTGTTATTGCTTTCTAGACGGGTATTCTAGTTACAATCAAATTACAATAGTTCCGGAGGACCAAGAAAAGACTACTTTCATGTGTCCCTACAGGACATTTGCATTTCGGAGGATGTCGTTCGGTCTTTGTAATGCTCCCACCACCTTCTAAAGATGCATGACTGCTATTTTCTCTAACATGGTAGAAAACACGATAGAAATATTTATGGATGATTTTTCTATGTTTGGTAAGTCGTTTGAAGTTTGCTTAGAAAATTTAGAGAATATTTTAAAAAGGTATGAAGAGACTAACATTGTGTTTCATTGGGAGAAGTGTCATTTATGGTACGTGAAGGTACAGTCTTAGGTCACAAAATTTAAAGAAAAAGAATTGAGGTCGATAGGGCTAAGATAGGTTTGATTGCCAAATTACCCCCTCCTACTACTATACAAGGTGTTAAAAGTTTCTTAGGACACGCCGGTTTCTACCATCGTTTTATCAAAAACTTTGCTCAAATTTTAAACCTTGTTAGAAGTAGATTGACCCTTTGATTTTGATGAAAGCTGTTTGAAAGCTTTTGAGACACTTTAAGATGCACTTAGTTCAGCTCTTATCATAATTGAACCAGATTGGAACTTGCCATTTGAACTAATGTGTGGTGCAAGTGATTTTGCAGTCAGTGCAATGTTGGGTCAGCGAAAGGTAAAATTCTTCATCCTATTTATCATCAAGTAAGACTTTGAATAGTAATCTGTTAAACTACACTATGACTGAGAAAGAGCTTTTAACTGTTGTTTTCGCATTTGATAAATTTCGTTCATATTTGATTGGGACTAAAGTGATAGTTTTTACGGATCATTCTACATTAAAATACTTGTTTGCAAAAAAAGAAGCCAAGCCTAGGTTAATTAGATGGATATTATTGCTACAAGAGTTTGATTTAGAGATAAGAGATATAAAATGAACAGAAAACCAAGTAGCAGATCACTTGTCTAGGCTAGAGTCTTCTTCGCAACATGATAACTCACAAATTAAAGAACATTTTGTTGATGAGCATCTATTAGCTATTTCTGAAGTCCATTGGTATGCTGATTACGCAAACTATCTGGTTAGCAACATAATTCCTAACGATTTAAGTAAGCACCAGATTAAAAAGTTCTTTCATGATGTTAGATTTTATAGATGGGATGAACCTTTCTTGTTTAAATTCGGACCTGACAATATTCTTCACAGGTGTGTTGTTGAGCATGAACAGAAGGAGATTCTGGAGGTGTGCCATAAATATCCATATGATGGACATTTCGCTGGACGTAAAACTGCAGTAAAGATTCTCTAAAGTGGTTTCTTTTGGCCGTCCCTATTTCGAGATGCTTTAATATTCGCTCAAAGTTGTGACTGGTGTTAAAGATCAGGTAACTTGACACAGAAACATGAGATGCCCTTAAACCCAATATTAGAAGTTGAGTTGTTCAATGTTTGGGGCATCGACTTCATGGGTCCGTTCTCGCCTTCATTCGGTAAGAATTATACTCTCTTGGTCGTTGACTATGTTTCAAAGTGGGTTAAGGATTTGGCCATCCCTACTAACGATGCGAAGGTAGTTTCTCTCTTCTTGCAAAAGTTTATTTTCACTAGATATGGTACACCTAGATGCTTGATTAGTGATGAGGGCACACACTTTTTAAATAGAGTAATGAGTAATTTGTTAAAACTGCATAACATTCATCATAAGATTGCTATTGCCTATCACCCTCAAACTAATGGATTAGCAGAGATATCCAATAGGGCAATAAAGTCAATTTTAGAGAAGTTTGTGGATGTGAATAGGAAGGACTGGGTTATTAAACTTGATGATGCTTTGTGAGCTTATAGAACTGCTTATAAAACTTCGTTAGGCATGTCCCCTTATTGCATTGTTTTTGGTAAAGCATGTCATCTCACGCTAGAATTAGAACGTAGAACATCTTGGGCTACGTGGAAACTAAATTTTGACTATTCTGCTGCAGGTGAAGCAAGGTTGCTACAGTTACATGAGTTGGATGAGTTTCGTCAGTTTTCTTATGAGAATGCTAATATGTATAAAGAACAAACCAAAAAGTGGTATGATAAGAAAATAATGGATAAGAATTTGGAACATGAAGAGTCAGTTATGTTGTTCAATTCTAGATTAACGTTGTTTCTAGGTAAACTTAAGTCTAGATGGTTGGGTGCTCGTTTCTAGTTGAACATGTCTATCCACATGGAGCTGTCGATTTAAGTGATTCGAAAGGTAATATTTTTAAGGTAAATGGGCATCGAGTAAGAAAAACTTTAGTGAGCATATTGATAGAGGCAAAACATCTGTACTACTGAAAGACCCATGAAAAAAAGTGAGAACAGTTCCTCGATCGGTGTTGAGTGCGTTGTTACGCCTCTACTTAATAGCTAGAGGGTATAGTGCAAGTGCACATTGTCACAAGTAATAATATGGAAGTATTCCAAGTTCATCTCCACAGAGACTAGTTTTCTTTTAAAATTGATTTTGTAAATTGCTTGGATGAGTAATCGGATTTGGGTAAAATTGGTGAAATTGTCGGGAATACGAATTAAAAACACAAGAACTAAAAAGCCAACCCGCCCTACTAAGATTTAGTTCTAAAAGATGAATTACACCTGTCAAATGTGCCCGTAATTAAACTCAATTTATGCAAATTGGTTCAACTCCTATTCCATACCGCTTTTGGTTTGTTTAGAAGCTTAGGCTAGTGTTTACATATGTCTATGCAACTCTAGAATCCTAAATAAATCAAGTTCCAACTTACGTTTAATAGGTCAGAGAGCCTATGTCTAGGATCTTGTTTTAGTTCTTATTTCTAAGTAACTTCCCGTTTTACCTTGATGAGATCTATTTGACTCTAACCTTTTCAGAATTAAATTCAAACTAATGTGATTTAAACAAGTGGCCAACAAGAAAATCAACTGGATAAATTGTATCAATCAAGATAAGCAAAGAAAGTGTAATACGCCCTGCTCACTGATAGATGTAATTTTAAATAAATGAACTAAATCATTCGTATGAGGGTTGAAGAACTAATTTAGCTACTCATGGAAGTAAAATAAATAACAAAACAAGAGAAGATAGCAAAGTGATGCATTTTCATTGAAATTGGAAGGAAAATGCAAAATTAGAACAACTAGAATTGAAATAAAATAAACAAAGAATAAACAAAGAATAGAACTGAAATGCTAGAATAAAAACTAAAAAACAATAGTTGATAACAATTGGAAAGAAAGAACTAAAACATAGATTTAAAAAATGAGATGTTTGAAGTGATGCTTGGAAGCTCCTTTTATAAGTCATGAAGGAAACAAGATGTTGAGAAATACATGGGAGGTTGGAACCAAATGAAATTGAAGAGATTTTAGGAACTAATAACAAATCTTGGACCAATTACTTGGTCAAAATTTGTTATTCCCGTTTTGACAATCTAGGCATTGAATGTGGCTAAAGCATTGTGAAGCTGGAACTTTCAAAGTAACTTGGCTAGCTCATTCCTCAAGTAAGCTGGAAATTCTGGTCCTGCAATGTGTCTGACACATTTTGATCATAAATCTTCATTTTTCCTTACAAAATAAGCATGTTTATACAAATTAGCCTTCATTTACCTATATCTGAATTTCAAAGTCCCTGATCACAAATTATGCACATTTTCCCTAAATTATATGCTTGAACATATATTTTCATCCCAAATAATCGTCAACTAAGCATGCAAACCTACCTTTTTTAGCCTTAAATCAAGTCTAATCAGGCGTTTTTATGTAAAATCCTTTTTTCTTCTTTTTGCGAAATTTTTACATTTTCTTTAAGGCTTTTTTTTTTATAAATATCAAATCTAATTGCTGTTTTTGCATTTGAATTTTGCAGGATCAAGATCCAACCCTCTACAAAATTGCGCCAGGCGCAATTTAAGAGAAAAAATTTTGATTTTCGAATTGTGGAGCATGGCTTTCGTAGGTTTGATTTGGGTTATGTTTGAATGAGCTTTAAGCTAGTTTAAAACATAAGAGACCCCGTTACTAAACCCTAATATGTTTTTAAAATGTTTTAAAACGTAAAACAAAAGCCCTAAGTTGTTTATACCCTCATTTGCGATTTTCTTCCCAAAACCTCTTATTTGGTTTTCAAATTTTCTTCATCAAATCTTCAAGAACCCCTAAATCTCTCAAATCCGTCTCTTTTTCGGCACACTTAGGGTTAGAAGGTGGAATTTTCGTGTTGTTTGTGAAGCAAGAATCAAGAACCATGGAAGGCTCCTCCTCCTCCAAACCGGACAACAAACAGAAGGGGAAGAAAAAGGTGATGCTTCCACCACCTACTCCACCGGGTATGATTCCTCTTGGACCCCCAAAGATTTCTCATGAAAGGCTAATTTTTTATCCTAGGGATTAGAGAAAGAAATTAGAGGAGGCTTTAAGAATGAACCTAGAAAGAACCTATCCATAGGTAATGCAAATTGTGAAAAAATGACTTTAGAACCTCATGTTGCTAAGGTTAATGAAGGAGGCCATAGTGAACAGAAATTAGAAGAATTTAGCAAGGTCTATCTTCGAAAAAATCAATTCGTGAGTGATAAAGGTTCTGATTTAGATGAGAGAATTGCTAGGCTTAATGAAAGAGTTGACATTGAGAATAAGAAAAAAGAAATTAGGGATAAAGAGAATGAGGGAAATTGTGCTAAGATTGCGGAGTTAAATGAAAAATGGCAAAGATTTGTGGAAAATGGAAGGAGGATGAGTGAAGAAATTCAAATTGAATTAGATGGTATGAGTAGATGTCATAGGTTGAATTCCCCTCAAGATAACCCTGTTTCTGAATCGTTAGAGTTATCTATCCCTCCCCATCTTACCATTGTTGTTGCTATGGATGTAGAAGGTAAAGAAAAGGTTAGTGGTGATTTTGAGCACAACAGAGCCGTTGGAGCACTCGGATTTGGCCACGATCGAAATACACTACCAAATTGCACTTGGCGCAATTTTGGAGAATACTCCACCGGCCACTCTACAAGGTAATCCACCATTTTTCCAGCTCTTACTTTGACTCAAAAGCCTTTAGTTTTTGATGATTTAGAACAACAAAGGACATCGTAAAAAATTACCGAAATTTTGGTGGCCTTAAATGAAGCAAGGGGAGAATATCCATTGGAGGATGATGGAAACAGTGGGGAAGCTCGAGAAAGACTGAACTTTGAGGGAGAGAATGAGGATCTTGGAAATTTACCCCAAGAATTCCATATAGATGAGTGTGAGGAAGAAGAAGAAAATGACGATACCTTTCAATATGAAGTGAGGATACGAACTCCGGTGCATGAGTCGCGGCAAGATGAAGAGGAGGCCCCTATTTAAGTGCAAGAAGGAGCATCCGGTCCTGTGGATGTCCTTAATGAGGCCACGGAGGAATCATCTTCCTCTTCTTCAAAAGGTAAGACCCATTCTTTATCGAGTTTGAATGTTTCTTACCCGAACTTCGTCGCTACTACAGAGACCTCAGAGGAAGAAGTGAGCTTAACCAAAATGGTGAAGAAATCGAGAAAGAAGAAAATTCTGGCCCAAATTGCACCTAGCGCAATTTTAAGGCCAAGAACCTGAGTCACTATAGCACGTTTGGCTGCCTAAAAAGAAGTCGAGGCTGGTCCATCTAAAAAAGCCAAGAGGGCTAGGGTGGTAAGAGAGGCAGAAGAGCCACTTGAGGAGGCTAACGAAGAGGAGCCCGCTTATATTGTGCAAACACCATCCAAGACGAAAAGGGTGAGGCTGGAAGTGAAAAAGCCTGATTTCACAATACGTGAGATCTTAGTTGAGAAGGGCTTTGATGTAGCATAAGAACCCGTGCCTGAGTATGTCAAGCGACGGCTTGTGGAGAATGGTTGGGAGAAGTTGTTAGCCCCACCTACGCGTGTATCAGAGGCCTTGGTGAAAGAATTTTATGCTGCCATCAATCCAAACTGAGGAGACGTAATGGATATGGGTGTTCTGAATTCTTTTATTCTCTTTTTATATTTTTATATGTTGTACTGCTTTATGTTTTTATTTATTTATTTATTATTATTATTATATTTTTTTTTTAGAAGACTGGAGGCATAAAATTTGGAGTTGACAACATAGTTGATGTTTATGTTGTCTTGGTAAAGATATACTAAGTAGTTCATGAGTTGAAGAATTATCCTAAAAGTAAATAGTTTCATATCTATATTGTATTTATAAGGTCAAATATATTGTCAGGATTCTCCAAAAACGCTATAGAAGCTTTTTATAGCTTTTTTCATGAGTTATTGTATCTTTCTTTTTTGTAGTACTAGTTTGTGATGTTTTGATGTAGATTGTAGTCTTATTGTAGTCTCGGTGGGAATTTGGTTGAGAATTGACTCAAGAACATGGGGTGCATTTAAAAGTTTCGGTGGGGATATGATTTTATAGATCTCCAAAACTGATTTGGAAACATGTCAAAAATTAAAATTGAAGGCTTACAATCTTTCAAAAAGATAGGAATTATTATCTACAAAATTCCAAGGATTAGGTAATTTGAAATGTACTTGAATGTAGGTGGAAGTGAATTCTTCTATCTTGGAGACGTTGTGATATTGAAATGTGTTAAAGTCTCGTGGCTCTCTTCATGAACTTATTTAATTACTTGTGTCTTAGCAAGTTTAAAGCCTTATTATTTGGATCTTCTTTGTATTTTTTAGAGATTGGGAATTTAGTCAAATTGACTCAAAACTTTGTTTTCTTGTTTTTATTTTTGGGATTAGAAATGACGTGTATTGAAGACGTTTTGGTAGTACAGTTGCATGACTATGTATGAATATTTCCTAAGTTTACTTATGTACATGTAATAATGAATATTGCTATTTATTTCACTATTGGTGTGCACATATTTTCTTTCTATTTTCTAACAATATTTTTGTAGGTGAATGAAATGATACCAATGTATATGGATCAAAGATGGCAATTCATATGTACTCCACATTGCTTTATTCTTCAAAATTCGGTGAAAACTTTGTAATTTTGTAAACTCAATTGTTGTAAATTACTTTTGGTGAATATATATAAATTTGTTTCTTTGGTAAGATATTGAATGTTTTATTTTGTGATGTAATGGTTAATAAGACTTCATTTAGAAAAAGGATGTGACGGTATATTTAATGTGTCAATTTATTGATTTTGTATGTTTATTCAACTACTAATAAGTTTTGAAGTAAACTTGATCAAATTATACAAAGTTTACATAGTAAACGCTAAATACCAACTATAATAATTATAACAATGAGATAAAAGTATAGAAATATATAATAATGTAATATGAAAGCTATATACACAATATAATAGCGTAAATAAAAGCTATTATAAGTTTAAGATAGCACAAAATATGAGCTATAATGACTATGTAGTGGGCATATGATACCACAAAAAAATAGTTGAAGATAGCCCAAGAAAGGAGTTATTATAGGTTTAAGATAGCACAAAATGAGCTATCTAAACATATAATAGTGTTAGGAAAATGCTATTAAATGTTTTCATGGCATCGTAAATATGCAATAATTTCTTCATTTATTATAGCATGCGTTATAGCTCTCCAAAAACGCTATCAAAAGTCATGGACTTTTAATAGCATCGGCTGTCACGACTCTCAAAAAATGCTATAAAAAGCCTTTTATAGCGTTTTTCTTGAGCTATCATATTCACTTTTTCTTGTATTGGGGTAAAGTGGTAAAATTTTCACCCTCCATTATTAACACTCACTATGGTTCGTGGGATCTATTTAATTCCATAGGAAATGCGATGTTGGTGCATCCATCGGATGAGTAAATGGAGGAGGCACATCAAGTTATTTGCAGACCACACAAATCATGGACCGTCTCAACAACACGAAAACTTTCCTTAAAGCCCCTTGACATCAATGAACAAGCAACGGTTTGGACGTCTGTGGTGAAAATATGTTGATCCCACTTCTCATGATTCCTCCATTATCCGCAATAGGGTGATGATGGTGTATATTATGATGAAGGGTGTTGAGTTCAATTTGGCGAACTCACAACGAAATTCGGAGCTGTTCGGAGAAAATGGTAGGTCCACTTGTTTTTCCTGGATTAATAACAGAGTTATGCTTACAGGCGGGGGTGGAGGCTGATGATGCGAATGTAGTAATGCCCAAGAAGCCAGTCACATCTCTAAGGTGAGTTTGGGATATTCGATCGTTTGAGAGGAAGATTCACCCATTATCACTGTGGATCCCGAGACCCGAGGAGTGGTGACTAGGGAGCAATATGACGAGCTAAGGTACAAGTACGAGCTTCTCTTGGCTACTCAACATGTAACATGTGAGTTTATAAAGAAATTATACGGTGATGGAGAACCTTCTTTCCTCGATGAGCTTATGGCCAATTTACCATCTTCTCCCAACCTACCGGTGATGATTGCTCGGATGATGATGATGATGACTAGGGGAGTATCTCTCTTTTTTTGCTTTGATATTGGATATTTTGGATATTGATCTTGTACATTAGTTGGTTATATTGCTTTTGTGTTTTTAGTTTGCTTGTTAGGTTGTTTAGCTTAGTCTTAGGAATGAGTATATGAGTTGTGTTTCTGCATATGATTAAGTTCAAGTTTTGCATGCTTCCTTGTTCTAGCTACAAGTTTGTCCTTAGCTTATTCAATAGCATCTTTTCTAAGCTCTCAGCATGCTCGTCTTTTTAATGAAAAGCTTTCCTTAGTTTTTTGTTTTTGTATCATGTCAATGAGGATATTTAAGGGCATGAAATAGGTTAGATTTCCTAGTTTTATGATCAAGCTATAAGTCATTTTCCACTTTTTGTTTTGGTTATAAAATTGTGTTATGCTTTTTTTGTTTTAAAACTTAAACTTTTTCATTGCTTTGGAAGTCCTTGTCCTTTTTGTACCAAAATTTTGCATCTCTCAAAATTTATTTCCTCAGTGAGGACACTGTTTCCCTTAAGTTTGGGGGACAATATGTGTCTTTTTATTTTGAGAAAGAAAATGCTTTTTACATTTCGAAAAAGAGTCAGAAAGAAAATGCAAGCAACAAAAAAGAATATTGTGCAAAAAAAGAGTCATATGCAAGAAATTTTTTTTTGAAAAAAATAGTTCAAAAGAAGAAAAATCAAGTTAAAAAAAGAGTTTTGAGAGAAAATAAGAGTGGGGGAAGAAAATAAAAGTGAGAGAAAAACAAGAGTGGTAAGAAACATGAGAGGCAAGAAAATGCACTTACTTTTTCACAAGTCTGAACTGTAGACGAATATTTATCTTTAAATGGGTGGCGTTATCATCTTGGATGATAGTAACCTACATATTAAGGTGACTTCGTGAAAACCATTGTCGACATCATTTTATGTCGGGTTGCTACCTAAAGAGTCTCTATGAGTGGCTGTGGTTGGAAACCAATGTTAGTGTGTGGAAAACCTCAGGGGCTAGTAGCCGGTCCACATGTTTTCTTGATGTGAACTTTTTGAATCAAAACAGAAATGTACATATTCTTTGGTTTTGTAAAAAGTTTTGTGTTTTAGGAAAAAATATGATTTAGAATAATTTTTATTTAAAACAAAGGATAATTTATGGTATATTGACTTGAGATTAAAGTTTGGATATTTAACTGGTGGAGTCCTTCCTCAGATAAATATGATTTATTTACTTAGAATCTTGGGATTGTTGCTCATTCATCTTTCTATCATGTTGATTGTTATGGATTTGTTAGTTGTTTTTGCTTACGGACAAGCAAATGACTAAGTTCTGTTTGATCACAAATTCGAACTCTTTTCCATCATTATTTGCCAAAAAGGATTACATATTCCTGAAGTATAACATGCATATAACATTCCTTGATAAATTGCAATACATGGTACTTTAAGGAAAAAATGAGAAAAACATGGTCAAAGTTTGAAGAAAATCACATAATCCATTTTGCAGCGAAATTGCGCCTAGCGCAATTTTGAAGTCAAACTTGGCCAAAACGTGCGTTTCACTCAATAAAGGGCACGAGGATATTTCCAACATATTTGAATCAAACTACAATCGTGAGTCCAAGTCAATAAGGGGTTGTTAGGTGAATTTCAACCTATTTCCACCTAAAATGATGGGGAGTTCAACCAACTCAATGACCTATAAAAGGGAGTATCTCCGTCAGCAGCAAATCATCCCTTCCAAGCTCGTTTTTAGCTTCATTTCATTCCTTTTTAGTTGTAGAACTCGTTCTTATGATTTAGATTTAAGTTTTAGTTATTATTTCCTTGTATTTTCATACTCTTGCTTACCGTATTGCTTTTAATTCAAGTTCTACATTTTGTTCATCATCTATCATGTTCTTTTAAAGTTCTTAAGTGAGTTTACACTCCCCCCACGCTCGAAAGAGAAGAGGGTCAAACTAGAACTCCTCGTGCACTAATTAGTTATCAATATCTTTGTGGAATGTCTTAGTCAAAATGATTTGATTTTCAACACGCTCGGGGATTTGCCCAGATTGCGCCTTGTACTTTTTTGGGTTGGTTTCTAAAAACTTCTCTTTACGTCTTTTTCCACTTGGGCAGTGGAATTTTGATTTATACACTAAAGCCCAACTCTGAGAATGGTGAGTTAGGTAAAATAATAGGAAACCAATATGAGATGTGACTTAGACATAAGCACATAAAATATGGCCCTAGATATAGGCCATCTGACCCATAAATGCAAATGAGTTGATAAATATTCTCTAAGATTTTAATCACACATAGACATATGATTGTAGGTTACCCTAGCCTCTAAAGCAACCAAAAGCGGTAGTGAAAGAGTAGAACTCAAATTCTCAATAAAAACCAGATTGCACCTGGCACATTTTTCCAACCATGTGTATTTTCCATGTTTTGCATCAAAACTAAGATAGGAAGAAAAAATGTTGAGTTTTATTAAATTGCTTAATATTTAAAACCCTAAACAACAATGTTTCATCACTATTTTCTCCATAAACCACAATTGCATTTTGAGTCATTCACTTCTTAAAAACTGTTTTGAAAGCAACAAGTTCCTGATGATTCGACCTTAGTTTACTCCTAAGTATTACTTGTGACCGTGTGCGCTTGCACGAATCTCTAACATTTTTAGAGGTAGAGAAAGTCCAAATAGTGCCAAATGTTGATACAGGATTTGAATTTGGGTTGCAATGCAAGAAGCTCCGAACAAATACTTGCACACACAAGAAGATTAGAATATTGGTGTGGAACTAAGACCAACACACTTTGATACCTAAGTTAGACAATGAGTTAAGTTGAACATAGCAAAAATTAAGGTTGTGAAAATGTGTCTCGCACATGGGGCATCTCCTTATCTATAGATGGAGTCTTCTTTATTGCCACACTAACTCAAGTGGATCGACTCGATTGAGTCAGGTTGGGTGGTTTGGTTGGGTTGATTCAGCCTGATCGAGTTGGCTCACGATGCTTCTTTGGACTCACTCCAAGTGGACTCATATGGTAATATCACCAATAACAACTCTCTAGTTGAACTATGCTCGAGTCGATAATTACAATACATGTTTTAGTTCTATCAAAGAAAGTCAAAGCCCTGGTGAAAAGACGTCGTAGAGAGTAGGCTTTAGATTGGTGGTAAGTCTAAGGTAGTGTTGTTACGGCCAAACGGTTAAACCGGGAGAGGTGACAGAAAGGATAGCTGTGAACGAAAAGAAAGTCAATCGCTATCCGTTCGCTGGCGTGAAAAATAAAAATCTTGGGAGATTGGCAAAGGGTTTAGCAGAGCACAGAGAAAGATAGAGATTCGCGGCCATGGCGGATTCTTCCAAGGACGAGTCATCTGACGCTGAGCTCGAAACCAATAACTTGGACAGCCCTAATTCTTCTGACGCCTTAGTTCCCTCTTCTCTTGGTGGCCCTGCAATTTGCCTTTTCAGGTTTGCCGGCGACTCCGCGGCCGGAGCCTTCATGGGCTCCATTTTCGGCTACGGTCTCTCTCTCTCTCTCTCTCTCTCTGAATTATGTTTCCTTCGTTTTTGGTTTTATATTCTTGACACTGTTCTCGAAGGTTGGGGTACAATTGTTATTGAAATTGGGTTTAGTTATGGACTTACCTAATACCATTCACTGGAAATCCATACAGTTTTGCTATTTATTTAGAATGTTGGATGGCATTTATTTTTTTTCGATTTCTGATTTTTGGCTGGGATTCTTTTCTGTTTAATGGTATCACGCCATTGTATTTGAAGGGAGGAAAGTGTTTTGTTTCTCACTTGAAACAGTTACACAGTTCGTATAGATACACGACTTAGTAACCATAGATAACTAATAAAGTTGAGTAAACTAATTTAACAGACAAACAAACTACACTAAACCTCCTCCTCAAGATGGGGAGTGAAGATTAATAACTCCTAAATTGATCAACAAAGCAAACGAAACTGATGCAGGAATGATTTAGTAAGCATATCAGCAAGTTGGAACTGATTCCAAACAGGAAGTAGCTTAATAAGAGAACAAGAACCTGAAGATCACCAAGTAGGCGAAATATCCAAATAAGCTCAGTAGTTATAGTAACAAATGCACAATCTGACTTCCAAAGACAAGTGCCCCAATCAATATCCACAAAATCTTTTAATTGAAAAGAGATGATTTCTTATGGAGGACCCTATGAGCAGATGTCCCTTTCAAATAATGCAAAAGGGAATGAACAACTATTAGATGAATTGTTTGTGAACTGGCAACATACTGATGAAGATGATGAACAGGGAAAGATATATGGCATCAAATCTTAGATATAGTAGTTAATAAGAGAATGATAAAGAGAAGAATCAGCAACACTCAAAGGATCACCACTAGTAACACTGAAGACAAGTGCCCCAATCAATATCCACAAAATCTTTTAATTGAAAAGAGAATAATTTCTTATGGAGGACCCCATGACCAGATGCTGATGAAGATGATGAACAGTGAAAGATATATTGTAGTTGATAAGAGCAATAAAGAGAAGAATCAGCAACTCTCAAAGAATCACCACTAGTTACATTTAGCTTCAATATGGGATTCCTAGATTAAAAAATTGGCTTAGAGTCAAGGAAGCCAGTGTTCTCCAATAGTTGTGATTGTGAACAGTATGTTCCTCGAAGAAAGATAGATGCCCGGATGAGACTTAGACAAATCCAAGCCAAGAAAATAACTGAGAGAACCAGATCTTTAAGTTGAAACTTACTATGAAGCAAAAGGTTATGTTGAATCAGTAGTATCTTGACAAGGACCAGTTAAAATAATATCATCAATGTACACCAACAATCTAACAAAGGAAGAACCTGAAACATGAGTAAGCATAGAGTAACCTGCCTTTCACTAAGAAAAACCGAGGGAAAGGAGTACACGAGAGAAATTAATGAATTGTTGATGAGACACTCGATTTTAGCCTTAAATAGATCAGTTTGATTGATTGGCAACTTTGCCTTACTAGTGACCCGACTTTCAGATTAGGAAGAGGCATATAAACCTCCTAAAACATCACTAACTTGGAGTTGTCCAAGTCTCACCAACAAAATTGACTGGCCGCCAAACATAATTAGGAAAGCAACAACCATGTTTGAAATGGGTCTATATGATTGAGAAAGCAAAGGTGCTTCAGAGGACCTTGAGCATATTCTTTGAGGGTTCCAGCTTGCTTAGTCGATTTGGTGCTGGTTTTTGGATTCTTTCAAACTCCCTGGGCAAGAAATAAAGATTATCAGGAGATGGTGGAGAAGGTTTTGTTGGTTCCCAACTTTCGAGATAAGGGAAAAACTTCTTAGGAGGCTTGCTTCTTCGCTATTTTGTGGTGTATTTGGCTAGAGAGGAATAATAGAGTTTTAGAGGGGTTGAGAGGTACTGGAAGGATACTTGGGAGGTTATTAGATTTAATATCTATTTGTGTGTTTCTATTACTAAGTAATTCTGTCATTATCAAATAACTATAAGTGTTATTCTTTTGGATCTGAGCTCCTCTATGTAGGTTTGACCTCCTTTTATTGGGCTGTGTCCTTGTACATTCTTTCATTTTCTGAATGAAAGCTCATATTCTTACAAAAACAAAATAAACAATAAAAAAATCTAATGCAGCTATTTGCACCAAAATTATTGATCCATGTAACTAATAGAGTCTGAAGAACTAGCCACATCTTCATTGCTGAAAGAAAGATAATGATAGATGAATTTGAAGCATACTCATTAGTTGATTATTTTGAATAGGAGTAATACTACTAAAAAACTCAAGTTGTGGCATTTGTTCAGGAGCCATCCAATCACATGGTTAGCATAAACCCGTGAATTACTCAGTAGATTAGAAGAAGAAGAATTTTGTTTATGTTTATAACCTGATAGATAACTGTGAATCTTGTAACAACGGTCCACTAGACAACCTCTAATGCCATAATGTGCACAAATCAGTCTTCTTTCTTATGTGACTTACCAAAATTAGAAGGTTTCTGTTTCTTATTGCTGTCAAAACTGAGCAGCAAGGGGCACTGCACTGAATTGATCATTTGATGAACAAAGCTGTTGCTGCTCCTCTTGTATAACCTGCTAAAAGGTCTCATTCATTGGCAGCCCGATTGTTAGCATGGGTTGTACAGTCTAATAATATTTACGTACTTTGATTGAAAATGATCAATGAGAGATTGTACTTCTCTGGAAGGACCTTTACTACTACTACAAGTTGGCCGATGTTCATTAAATTCTTGCTAGATTGTTTCAGTTTTGTGTAATAGGAACTAATTGACAAATTTTCTTTCATCAAATTCATTAATTCTTTCTGTAGCAGAAATATTTGCAGTCCATTTTTTTGCTGAAACCTCAACGTCAATCCAATACAAATATTTTTAGTGGAAGCAGACAAGAATAAATTATACTGGCAGAGATACCCTTCAGAAAAAATATTTAAAAATAAATTAGATGACCGTATCGTCGTCCCGCTACCAAATGAAAGCACCTTTTGGTCTCTTGATTGTACCAACGATGAAAGCCAATTTTATTTTTCATAGGGAGACCAGTTAAGAATAGACCACCTCCGTGAGCTGTTATTCTCACCTGTTAATGGCTTTGTAATTAATATTAATCTATGTACAGTACACTCTTCATATAAAGACATGAGTTAGTAATCACGGAAAACTAATATAGTCAAATAAATTAACTACAGTTAGGTAAGTGGTATACTACCTTAACAAACTAACTATGGGGGTTACTTTTTTTTTTCCTTCCCTTTTTTTTTTCCGTTATACATCACAGTTCTTTTGATTTACAATATTGCAATATGACAGTTAAAATTGAATACATTTTGAGTGCCCTTTAGGTTCAGGATTGGTCAAGAAGAAGGGCTTTAAAGGATCATTTGCAGAGGCTGGATCTTGTGCCAAGGTGTGATTTGTCTTGTATGTTTTTACAGTGAGATAAATTTCACGGCTGGTTTCTGCCATTGGGGCTCTTTTCAATTTCATTAACTAATCTTTTGTTAACTTCAATTTATGAATCAGACATTTGCAGTTTTGTCTGGGGTACACAGTTTGGTTGTTTGCATGTTAAAGAGGCTGAGAGGGAAGGATGATGGTGCGGTATCTTCACTTTGAAAATATTAGTATCTGGGGCGTATGAATCCACTGCTTAATGAAGTTTACTAATTTTTGCAGTTATTAATGCTGGGGTAGCTGGATGCTGCACTGGTTTAGCTCTAAGTTTTCCAGGTAGTAACTTTTCCAACTGCACTTCATTCTGTGGTTTTTCCTTGTCACCACTTGATGAAAAAGGAAGAACCTTATGATTTCTGGATTACGTTTTGGCGGTATCTGGCATGTTTGTATATTTTAATTTGTTGAAACACATAAAGAAAGAGATTACACCTTACAATCGTTAAGTGTTACACCAATGTTGCTTTTCATATAAAGAAGTTGAGACAGATATCACTGCTGCTTTGACGTTTGAACTCCTGTACGTATGTAAATAGAGGATTTCATTCTGCAGGTGCTCCACAGGCTCTTCTTCAGAGTTGCATCACTTTTGGAGCCTTTTCTTTTATACTTGAAGGTCTTAACAAGCAGCAGCCAGCAATGGCTCATCCTGTCTTCTCGAGAAAGATAAGTGATATCGAGAGAAATCGTCCTCCCTTAGTTTTGCCACTTCAGTTTGCCCTTCCGGGTGAACTTAAAGGTGCATTTTCTGCGTTCTGCAAGTCCTTGGAAAAGAGCAGAAAGAGCTGGTAATGAGTTATCCAGCATTCTTTTAACGTCTTTTGCAGAACAGAAGAGCATTAATGCATATTTGTAGCTAAATTGTCCAAATTTGGGTTAGAACTGAATCAGAATTTTTTTTTGCTGAAATGTAATTGTGAACTTCTGGATGGTTTATTTGGAGCTATGTTTGCTATCTTCTTCGAAAATGCCTCTAGTTCCTGCCCAAGTTACAGATATTATGAAATTCTTGCTTGGCTTATCAAATTAGCTAATATATAATTTATTAGATTTCTTCATCTTTTTTTATTTGTTTTTTTTTTTGAGAAGGAATCTATTAGATAAATGAAGAATAATAAATATTCATGTAATGAGATTTTTTTAAAAAAAAATAATATATTATTATGGTTATAAATGTTAGGTTTGGTTTTTACGACCTACGGTTCCCAAATGAAAATTTGACTATATTTACACTGCCATAGTAAAAAAGTTGCCAAAAGGATAATAATTTTAAGAAAATGATGAATCAATTTTTGAATTAGTTTGAGATATTATATGTGAGATTCTTACTAGATTTTTGTGATTTAACCTCTCATTTGCCAAAACTTTTTGTTCTTATAATGTATTTTACGTTCTCTTCTATTGACCATACAATTATAATTTATTATTTTGTGGGTTTGGTAAACTAATCATCTTTCTTTCATTTTCAATACATTTATTGCATATTTAGCGAGAATTATATTATGAATTACTTTACTATTATTTTATACTACATAAAGTTTAACCTAAAATTTAGGTGTTTATTTGGTCCCTCAATTTCAAAAAGTGACATTTTAGTCCTTAAAGTTTGATAAAGGGTTCTAAATGGGGATAAAGTTTTAAAATAATCTAATTTTAAAAATAAATTACAAAAGTATTGTTAGTCTAAAAATAATTAGAAAATAAATGTAATTTAAATAAATAAATTCAAATGTAAGTTAGATTTTCAAAACTATTGACAAAAATAGATCATAAACGTGTATATCTGACGTGTCAGGTGATTAGATAGAAATCGCGTACATTGTCCGCGACTTTCACCTTTTTATTTTTATATTTTTGGAAGTCGCGTACATTACCTTTTTATTTTTTAATTTTATTTTATTTATATATTGTTATTTTATTTATATTTTAATTTATATATTGTTATTTTATTAATATTGCAAAATTTAATTAACATGTGATTAACTTTTTTGTTTTTTTTTATTTTAAATTTTGATTAAAATGTCATTTAAAGTCTAAAAGTTTAAAATTATATTAAAACCGATTAAAATGTCATTTAGCTTATCGTGTTTCATCTTCGTATGTTCTATAAAATAATATTTAAATTTAATAAAAACTATATCGATAAAAAATTATTAAATTATTAAAAACCTAAAAGTCAATGTATAAATTACATGAAACTCATATGTTTTGTCATTTGCATGACAAAATATATGGCTTTAAAAACCCAAATTTTGGGATATGTATAATTAGGGTTTTGTTTGTTTTATAATTATTTTGTTTTAAATTACTGCATTACAAGAATATGTCCATCATGTTGTAGGTAATTCATGAGCTATTTTCCAAATATGGAGAAAATTAAGATGATAGTATTTTTCTTAAATTATGATTTTTGAAATAAAATAAAAAAAAAAACCAAAAGGATATTAGTGGGAAGTGCACGCTTACAACTTCTAAATTCAAGAAGAAGAAGAAGTGGGGGAAGCAGCTGCCACAACCACTTCCAAATTTAACCAAAAACAAAGGGAAGTGCAGCCACTTCCAAATTTAAAATAAAAAAGTAATAAACGGCCCGTCAGTAAAGACGTGGCTCCATTTGTGCCACGTCGAGAGTGCTGCGACTTCTGTGAAATCGCGGTCAATGATCGCGATTTCGACATTAGTCCCAGGCAATGGCTACGATTCACGATGAAATCGCAGCCGTCGTCTGTAATTTTGGGCAAATCGCAGCCTATCCTTACAATTTATCTACCCTATTTTTGTAATTATTTTGAAACCTACATTAGTTTTGTCATTTATTTTTATAAAATAATTATTTTAAAAAAATCCTCTAAATGGTCCCCAAAAGTCTATTTTACATGACATAGATGAGGTGTTAAATTTTAAATCAGGTGGTACTTTTTATTAGTTTTATATTAATTTTGATTTCTGTGGCATATTTATTTATTTTTTAAAATTTTTTTCTTCTATTGTCTGTCCTTTCTCCGCATCAAACCTCTTCTTTCCCCTTTTTTCTCTTGCTCGCCGCCCCACTGCACCAGAATGGGTGTGGAATAGTTCACCTTCCACTAAAAAGATTGTCATTGTAATTGGAATTAACGCCCAAACAAGAACCATCGTCGGAAACCACCAGAAACTCGACATGGTCGGAGTTGGGTCCCGTGGGAAAAAACACAACAACGTTGAACCAAATCCAGACCTTTCAAATTCAAAACCCTCCTTTTCTTCTTCTTCAACCAAGGATCCATCTGCTATGACATTGAGTGTCGAATCGAAGTTGAAATCGAAGCTGTGGTGTGTGTATCTCATCATCTCCTCCGATCTCCCCTTCAAAACCTGTTTGAGCTCGAAATTGCAAAGCTCATATTAGTATTAGATCGGAACGTACAGGATGAGCTATTGGCCGCTGTTCCATACCTTCCCAGGCCACTCACGAAACCTGCAAAACAAAGTTAGCACTCCGACGAGCAAATTAGTTCTAGTGCGAGTAGAGTATATCTAGGATTTGTACCTTGCATTTAAGGCAATGGTTTCTATTTATAAAAACTGGGCCCGACAGGAACTTTGACACACCCTAAAAATGCGCGCGTGTTGTCGGGTTCAGAAGAGACCGTGTTACGGGCTTTGCCCTTGGTCGGCTCGGTCTTTCAGCTCATACTCTGACTGCTGACCTGAGTATTTTGGAGTCAATCATTTGTTGGGTGTGTTGCCATAAACTGGTAGTTTGTATTTTGTGTAAAAACAAATGTATATTCAATAAAGTTTTATACAATAAATTTGTTGTTGAATTAATAGCATTGCATTGTCCAAAATCCAATAAACTAAACATCCGAGGTTATTTTAGTGTAACCGGGACAGTATATGTACTGCGTATATATTTGATATACTGGGTATATAATTGATATACCCCTGATATACAAGTGGATAATGTCCCGTGAATAACCTAAAGGCTGTAAAGGTTACAGACGACTCGATCCAGGTCGTTCGTGTGGAGACATGCGAGTGGGGGTATCCTATACAATGAGTTTTTATAAGACCGAACCACGAAATAGCCAATCTTTAGATATAACACCGTTAACTAATAGATTGCTGTTTCTTAGGATGACTAGACAACTCATTCTCAATCTTGAGTGAGTTATGGACTCCTGCCCGTGAGGGCTCGTCCTTTGATCTGTATGGGTGAGAGTGGCCCGAGTTGCCGACTCAATATTCTTTCCATTTTGGGGACGAGACCGAGTGGGGAGCTGGGAACATAACTTCACAAGATGAAATTCACTCCTCTCCGACTTTAGAGGAGTAGATGAGTGTTCCTTTAAATGCTGACTCCGGGACTTGAACAAGGGGCCCCACTCTCTCATTGGCCTGAGAGGGACTTCCAGTTATTGGTCGGACCATAATCGGGTTGTTTATTTAGAGGAGCAGTGGTATTTAAGGAGTAAGATGTAACTCAAAGGTAAAATGGTAATTTGACCCAACTTGAGTTACGAGCACTCGTGAAGGATTGACTCATCATTAATGGTCGTATATCCATGGACACGAAAACGTTCTACAGTGAGAAGGGTGCAACTGCGGATCTTTAGTGGAATGACCCGTAGTTAACGAATCTAGATTAACTCGGTCAATGAGTTTGACCGATTAATCTTGCATCGTTGGAGCTTCTGATCTGTAGGTCCATTAGGTCCCCTTGCTAGCTCATAACGGGTACAACGAGGATCAAGTTTTTGGAAGAATTTGAACTGTTCAAATTTCATAAGGGATTATATGTATATTGATACATTATAATATATAGTTAATTCTAAATTAAAACTATATATTATGAGAGAAATTATTTGAATGAGATTCAAATAAAATTAATATCAATATGATTCATATTAAAACTGTAGGTTAAAAATAATGTGCATAAGATGTACATTACAACTATAGGTTATGCAAGAGAAATGTTTTAGAATATGATTCTAATTTTATAATAAATAATTAAGTGTTAATTATTTATTTGATTTATATATATATTAATTAATTAATTAATTATTAATTGGATTAATAATTAATTTTATTTATTTATTAATTATTAATTAGATTAATAATTAGTTATATTTATTAATTAATATGATTAATTAATAAATTATATATATATATTAATTATTATTATTAATTAATATATAAATTAATAATTAACTCCCCTGCAAAATTGCAGGGGTGTGGGCAGTTAAGTGACGTGGGGTAACTCCCCACGTCACTGCTTTTGTTTTCTTCTTTTTGTAGTTCTGTAAAAATACAGAAGAACAGAACAAAAGTTGAACTCTAAGAATCTCTCTCGAAAAAGCTCTCTCAATCAAATTCTCCCTCTCGTTCCAAAGAAACGCTCCCACAAGCGTGTTCTCGAAACCCAAGAGGAAAGCAAGGAAGATTCGGTGGTGGTGTTCGTCGGGAAATCATTGAAGAAACGTTCTTCAAAGGTAAAGTTTTCCCCTGTGTTTTTCTTCTTAACTGTTTTGATTTTGTTTCCCAAATATCACGAACAACGGTCCGCTTCCGCTCCGGGATTCACATCCCTTCATCCTTATATTTTGCGTGCGCATTGATTTAACTCGCCTCTTCTAACATGACACGTGGCAAGCCAGGATTCGTACCTAACATTGGCCCCCACTTCGGCGGGGCGGAGGTCGGCTCGACGAAGGATTCCGAGCTAACTAAGGAGGGGTTGAATCCACGCGTTCATGTGTGACGTCATAGGTGTCGTCAGCCCTAGTTTTTGCTTCGAGAACTCAAACGTCACCGCGGGGATCGCCTGGCCTGGACAAATCTTGTCTGTTGATCCTCCCTCGATTGTACGGCTGTTGTGCCTCCGGGCTGCCCTATAAAAGGTGCAGGTTTTCCTTTTTTTACTTTTCACTTTTCACTTCGAAGTTTTTGTGTACATCGGCCGTTATCCTAGTCAGGTACTCTCTCCTTCTTCCTTTAGGTAGTTCTTTTAACCTTGCCCCTTAGATCCGACCATGAGTAGCTCGTTTAGTGATTCATCGTCTGGGTCGTCCAGCTCGTCTAGTATAGACAACACTCTAGGGGAACCGAACTTAGCTTCTACCTCGAGGAACCCTCGCGTCGAGGATAGCTCGGCAAACCCCAATGTAGCCTCTACCTCGGGAAACCCTAACCCTGGTCCGATAGTCGAGCTTCCTCCCTCGACTTGCTCAGTAGGTAGATTAGCCGAGCTCTGGAAAACCTACTTAATCCCCAACTCCATAGAGCTTAGGGTGCCCAACGTCGGCGAGTCTCTTGACGACCCTCCTCCGAGCTTCGTTAGCTTCTACCCCCAAATGTTTAGTAGGGGGTCAGACTTCCACCTCACCCCTTCATCTAGAGGTTCCTTAGCGCAGTCAACCTCGCCCCAGCTTAGCTCTCCCCTAACGGGTGGTCTACCGTGCTCGGAGCCTATGTTCTGTGGTGGATCATCCGGGACGAGGACGAGGACAGGCTTACGGTAGATTGCTCTTAGCAACCCACACCGTCAAGGCCTTCAACGTGGGAGAGGGTTGGTACTACCTCTCTGCTCGGTGGAACGTAGGTCAGCTGATTAGGAACCCCTACTCTAAAAAAAATTGGAAGGAGTGTTGGTTCCTCGTCTTTGGCGAATGGCTTATGAGGGACGGAGGGGGTGAG
>NW_019104769.1:126643-138404 GCF_001995035.1 Momordica charantia
TGGGCAGGAGCTGGCGTGGGCGGCAGGTGCTGACGTGCAGGCGATGGGCGCTTGGGTAGACAATGAGTGTAGGGACCGTGCGCTGCGAGGTTAGCAAGACAAGACGTACTCGTGACATGGGTTCTTCACTAGGCCGCACCTCGATGAGGCACCTATGTTGGACCTTGGTGCCTTCATTCTCTTCCACTTGTATGGAGCTAATCGGTGTTTCACATATTTCTCCCTGGCTCCTTGAAGCTTATTGGCACGAGCTCTCATAATTTGTCCTTGTCCAGCTTGGTGGCTTTATGATCACATCATCTCTTTCTTCTTGAAAAGGATTCATCCTCGAATCAAATTCTTCACCGACATCAAAAGGAGTTAAGTCAGAAACATTAAAAGTGGCACTAAGACCATACTTACCGTGGAGATCGATTTTGTATGCATTGTCGTTGATCCCTTCAATCACTTGAAAGGTGCCGTCTCCTCTAGGATTGAGTTTGGAGCTTCTCTCATTTGGGAACCGTTCCTTCCTTAGGTGTACCCAAACCTAATCTCCTTTTTGAAAAGCCACATGCTTTCGGTGTTGATTAGCTCTTGATGGAACTTTGTTGTTATTCTGTTCGATCCTTTCCTTCACTTCTTTGTGTAGAGAGCGCATGAGATCGAACTTGCTTTCGGCATCAAGACTAGCAAACTTGTTAGGTAGCATAAGTAATAAATCAAGTGGAGTTAAAGGATTGAAACCTTATACTACCTCAAATTGTGAACAATGAGTAGTGTTATGTATTGCCCGATTGTATGCAAATTCCACAAATGACAAGCACTCTTCCCAATTCTTCAAATTTTTGTCTATAACTGATCGAAGTAAAGTAATGTTGTTACTTTCTCTACCTTCAAACAGATTAGAGACTCGTGCAAGCGCACACGGTCACAAGTAATACCTGGTAGTAATTCAAGGTCAAATCCTCAGGGACTTGTTGCTTTTCAAAATCAAGTAATGTCGTGAAATGGTTCAAATATGTAGTTGTGATTTAGGAAGAAAATAATAGTGAAATGTTGTTTTTTGGGGTTTTAACTAGTAAGGAATTTAATAAAACTCAACCTCTTTAATTCCTACCTTGGTCTTGATGCAAAACATGGAAAACACACTATGTTGGGGAAATTGCGCCAGACGCAATTCCTGACTTTTCTTGGGATTTGAGTTCTACTCTTTCACTACTGCTTTTGGTTGCTGCAGAGACTATGGTAACCTACAATCATATGCCTATGTGTGATTATAATCATATATAATATCTACGAACTCACTTGCATTATGGATCAGAGGGCCTATGTCTAAGAGAATGTTTTATGCGCTTATGCCTAAGTCACATCCCATATTCGTTTCTTATTATTTTACCTAACTCACCTTTCCCAAGGTCGGGCTTTGGTGTATAAATCAAGTTCTCACTGGCCAAATGGAAAAACAGACGTAAAAAGAAGTTTTTTAGAAACCAACCCAATAAAGTGCCAGGCACAATTCTCGGCAAATCCCGAGCGTGTTGAAAATTAAATCATTTTGACTAAGGCATTCCACCAAGAGGTTGATAACTAATTTAGGACATAATTAAAGGAAAGTAAATTCACGGAAATATAAAAGGAAGTATTTTTCATTGCATTTAAATAAATAAATAAATCGTACAATGAGTTCTAGCTTAACTTTCTTCTCTCTCGAGCGTGGGGGGAGTTGAAATTCACTAAAGAACATTAAAAGAATAGAATGAACAAAGAATGGAAGTAAAAACTTGAATTAAAAGCAATACAAAAGGTAAAAGCATGAAAAACAAAGAAATGAACAACTAGAACATAAACATAAACCCTAAAAACGTGTTCTACAACTAGAGAGCAACTAAAACAAGATGAAATGAAGCTTGGAAGGGATGAATTTCTGTTGAAGGGATGATTTCTTTTTATAGCACCATAGGTTGGTTGAAACTCCCTCCATTTTAGGTGGAAATGAGTTGAGATTCACCTAACCACCTCACTTGGACTTGGACTCACGGTTTTGAACATATGGGAAATGTCCTCGTTGCCCTTCATTAATCAGAACATGCGTTTTGACATTGTGTTCTCCAAAAATGCATCGGGCGCAATTATGCAAAAACAGATTTATGTTATTTTCTTCCAACTTTGACCGCATTTATCTCATACTTTTCCTAAAGTACCATAGTTTGACTTTTATGCAGAAATGTTCTATGTATGTTCTATTTTAAAAATATGTGGTCCTTTTCGGCAAATAATAATGGGAAATGGGTAAAAAACGTGGTCAAACAGGGCTACCGACACATGTTTCAGCAGTAAAAAGTCAACCATAACACACCCCCAAACTTAGTCATTTGCTTGTTCTCAAGCAAAAAAAAAAAAACAACAACAAATCTAAAACAATCAAAATGCTAAAAATATGAATGAGCAACAATCTAAAAATTCTAAGTAAATGAATCATATATGTCTCAGGAAAATGATTCACAAGCTAAACGTCCTAACTTTAATCTCAAGCCAACAAACCATAAACCATAATTTGTTTTGAAAAAAAAATTATTCTAAATCCTCTTCCATTCTAAAACACAAAACTTTTTACAAAACCAAAAGGAATATACACACTTCCATTTTTATTCAAAAGTTCTAACATCAAGTGGACTAGCTACTAGCCTCTGTGGTTTTCAACACACTAACATCGGTTTCAAACCACAGCCCCTCATAGAAACTTGTTAGGTAGCAACCAGACATAAAATGATGTCGACAATGGTTTTCACTAAATCACCTTAATATGTAGGCTACTACCCTCCAAGATGCTAACGCCACCCAAAAATTGATTGTCTATAGTGGGACTCGCAAAAATAAGTGTGCTTTCTTTCCTGTCATGTTTCTTACCATTCTTTTCTTACTCTCACTTTTTCTTTTCTTTCCCCCACTCTTATTTTCTCTCAAGACTCTTTTTTGACTTGCTTTTCTTCTTTTGTGCTATTTTTTATACTCTTTCTTTCAAAAAAAGTTTCTTGGAAATGACTATTTTTACATAAGACTCCTTTTATTGCTTGCATTTTCTTTATTGACTATTTTTTCAAAACATAAAATGCATTTTCTTTCTAAAAACAACAAGACACAAACTGTCTCCCCCAAACTTAAGGGAAACAGTGTCCTCAATGGGGAAAGAAATTTTGAGAGATGTAAAATTTTGGCACAAAAAAGACAAGGACTTCCAAAGCAACGAAAAAGTTCAGGTTTCAAAACAAAAAGAAGCAGAACGTAGTTTTATAACCAAAACAAAAAATTAGAAAATGATTTTATTGCTTGATCATGAAACTAGGAAATCAAACCTATTCATGGCCTTAATAATCCTCATCGACATGATACAAAAACCAAAGAACAAAGGAAAGCATTTCATTAAAAAGATAAACATGTTGAGAGGTTAGAAAAGATGCATTGAAGAAGCTAAAGACAAGCTAGTAGCTAGAACAAAGAAGCATGCAAGCTTGAACTTTAAAAATATGCAAAAACACACTTTATAAACATTCCTAACAGCACACCATCCCAACAACTAAACTACATCTAAAACTAAGCTAAACAACATATCATGCAAAAAAATAATAATAATAATGAAAACACAAAAGCTAGCTACACAACCTAATATGCAACCTAAGCTAAACAACTAAACAACCTAACATACAAAATCAAGATCCAAATATCAAAGCAAAGAGAGGGAGATACTCCCCTATTCATCATCAGAAGATTCATCGTCGGTGGAATCAGTAGGAAGACGGGAAGAAGATGGTAAATCGGCCGCAAGCTCATCGGGGAAAGAAGGTGCTTTATCGTCGTATATCTTATTGAGCAACTCACATATGGCATGTTAAGTAACCAAAAGAAGCTCGTACTTGTGCCTAAGTTCGTCATATTACTCCATAGTCACCACTCCTCAGGTCTCGGGATCCACGGCGGTAGTGGAAGAATCTCCTTCTCAAACAAGCGAATATCCCCGAACTCTTCTTAGGGATGTGACCGACTTCTTGGGCGTCACTACTTTTGCATCATCGGCCTCTACTCCCACCTGCAAACATAACTAAATTAATAGTCTAGGAAACACAAGGGGACCTACCATTTTCTCAGAGCAATTCCGTATCTTATTTCTTATGAGTCCCCAAAGTTGAACTCAATGCCCTTCATGAGGATGTACACATGATCGCCTTATTGCGCTTAATAGAGGAATCGTGAGAAGTAGGAATCAACCAATTCTTCACCACATATGTCCAAACCGTCAAGGGGCTTTAAGGAAAGTTTCCTCGTGGTTGAGACAGTCCATGTCTTGTGTGGTCTACAAATAAGCCTACACGGCTCCTCCACTTGCTCGTCTGATAGATGTGCCAAAATCTCATTACCTATGACATTAAAGACATCCAACAAACCATAGTGAGTGTTAATAATGGAAGGTGAGAATTTTACCACTTTATCCTGTACTATCACTACATCTCCTTGGTTGGGATTGATCATAGCATAAAACTCCTTGACTAAGGCCTCAGATACACGCGTAATTGGGGCAAACAACGACTCCCAACCATTCTCCACAAGCCTTCTCCTAACATATTCCGACACGGGCTCTTGTGCTTCATCAAAGCCTCTCTCAAGTAGGATTTCACGTGCTGTGAAGTCGGGCCTTCGCACCTCCAATCTCACCCTTTTTACTCTTGATGAAGTTTGTTCGGCATAATCGGGCTCCTCTTCATTGCTTCCTCAAGTAGCTCTTCTGCCCCTCTAGGCACCTTAGCACTCTTGGCTTATTTAGATGGACCAACCTCAGCTTTTTTTTGTGCAACCAAACGTGCTACAGTGGCTCGGGTCCCAGGCTTAGAAATTGCGCCAGGCACAATTTCTGCCACTTTCTTTTTCTTTTGTGTTTTCTTCACCACTTCGATCAAGCTCACCTCCTCATATGAAGTCTTTGCAGTAGTAACAAAATTTGGGTCAGAAACATTCAAACTCGACAAAGAATGGGTCTTACCTTGTGAAGAAGAGGAACATGATTCCTCCACGGCCTAACTAGGGACATCCATAGGACCGGATGTTCTTTCTTGCTCTCGTGCAGGGGGCTCCTCATCATCTTGCTAAGATTCGTGCACCGGAGTTCATACTCTCACTTCATATTGAGAGATATCGTCATTGTCGTCTCATCTTCAAACTCATCTCCATGCACTTGGGGTAATTCTCCAAGATCTTCATTTTCTCCTTCAACCTCCAATCTTTCTTGAGTTACCCCACTGTTTCCATCATCCTCAAGTGGATCTTCTCCCCTCGAAAGCCACCAAAATTCCGGCCGTTGTCTTATCCTGTTCTGAATGATAAAAAAGTAGGGGCTTTTTAGTCAAGATAAGATCTGGAAAAGATGGAGACAAAATACCTTGTACAGTGGCCGGTGGAGTCTTATCCAAAATGCGCCAGGCGCAATTTGGCACTGAATTTCGATCATGGCTGAATCTGAATGATGCAAGGGCTTCATGTCGTGTTTTGGGTCTCCACTAACCTGTTCTTGACCTTCAACATGCACAGCAACAGTAGTGGAAAGAGGGGGAGGGTTAGACACTTCTAAAGACTCGGAAACAAGGTTATCTTGAGAAGAATTCATCCTCCTACGTATGCTCATGCTATTTAACTCAAGTTGAATCTCCTCACTCACTTTCTTTGAGTTTTCTATGAATTCTTTCCATTTTATGTTTAGTTTCTCAATTTTTGCATAAACTCTCTCATTCTTTTTATCTCTAATTTCTTTATTTTTACTGAACATCTCTGCTCTCTCTTGAAGTCTAGTTATCTCCTCATCTAAAGTAGCACCTTTTTCCTATAGAGATTGATTTTTTCGAAGATAGACTTTATTAACCCTCCTAATTTCTTCTCACTAGAACCTTTTTTACTAACCCTAGCATCGTGAGATTCCATATTGATGTTTTTAGAATTTGTACCACCTATGGATAGATTTCTCCTAAGGTTCATTCTTATAGCTTCATCATATTTTCTTCTTTATTCCCTAGGATCAAAAACTAGCTTTTCATGAGAAATCCTAGGAGGTCAAGAGGAATCATATTCGGTTCAGTTGGTGGAGGCAACAACACTTTCTTCTTCTCTATCTCTTTGTCGTATGGCTTGGAGGAAGATGAACCTTCCATGGTTCTTGATATTGCTTCACGATCAACAAAGAAAAACCCCCCAATAAACCCTAAGTATGCCGAGAAAGAGAGAGATGAGAGAGACTTTAAGATTCTTTGAGATTTCTTGAGAGAAGATTTGAAAACAAGTGAGGAAATCTCGGTGAAAATCGTGAATGGGGGGAATTTGAAATGCTAGGATTTTTTGTTTTATGTTTTAAAACATATTAAAAACATAATCGGGTTAAAAATTGGGCCTCTTTTAGATTTAAAAACAACCCAAAAGCTCATTTAAACATAATTCACATAAAGCCCACGAATGCCTTAATCCATAACTCAAAAAATTAATTTTGACGATGGACGAATCTTGATCCTACAAAATTCAAATGTAAAAATAAAAATTAGATTTGGAATCTACACAAGAAAGCATTAAAGAAAATGTAAAAACTTTGCAAAAAGAAGACAAAAAATATTTTACATAAAAACGCCCCCCGAACTGTCCGAGGGACTGTTTCCACTATTTTCTCACGGGTCTTTCAGTAATACAGAGGTTTTACCTCTATCAATATACTTACCATAATATTTCTTGACCCAATCCCCTTTACCTTAAAGATATTACCTTTGGAACCCCTTAAATCCAGCACCCCATGTGGATAAACATGTTCAACTACGAATGTGCCCGACCACCTAGACTTAAGCTTACATGGAAACAACCTTAATCTAGAGTTAAATAGCAAAACTAAGTTTCAAGGTTCTAAATTTTTGTCCATTATCTTTTTATCATGCCACTTTTTGGTTTGCTCTTTATCTTGGCATTCTCATAAGAAAACTGACGAAACTCATCCAACTCATGTAACTGGAGCAATCTCGCTTCACCTGCAGCAACATAATCAAAATTTAGTTTTTGCGTAGCCCAATATGCTCTATGTTCATGTTCTAACAAGAGATAACATGCTTTACCAAAAACAATGCGATAAGGGGACATGCCTAATGGAGTTTTATAAGCAGTTCTATACGCCCACAAAGCATCATCAAGTTTTATAGCCCAGTCCTTCCTATTTACATTCACAAACTTCTCTAAAATTGACTTTATTGCCTTGTTTGATATCTTTGCTAGTCCACTGGTTTGAGGGTGATATGCAGTAGCAATCTTATGGTGAATTTTATAATTTTTCAACAAATTACTTACTGCTCTATTTAAAAAGTACGTGCCTTCATCACTAATCAAGCATCTAGGTGTAACATATATGGTGAAAATAAACTTTTGCAAGAAGACAGAAACTACCTTGGCATCGTTAGTAGGGGTGGCCAAAACCTTAACCCATTTCGAGACGTAGTCCACAGCCAAGAGAATGTAATTCTTATCGATTGAAGGTGGGAACAGACCTATGAGGTCGATGCCCCAAACATCGAAAAGTTCAACTTCCAATATTGGGTTTAAGGGTATCTCATGTTTCCGTGTCAAGTTACCTAATCTTTGACATCAGTCACAACTTTGAGCGAATATGTGAGCATCTCGAAATAGGGACGGCCAAAGGAAACCACTTTGAAGAACCTTCGCTGCAGTTTTACGTCCAACAAAATGTCCACCATGCGGTGATTTGTGGTACGCCTCTAGAGTCTCCTTCTGTTCATGCTCAGCAACACACCTACGAAGAATATTGTTAGGTCCTAGTTTAAACAAGAAAGGTTCATCCCATCTATAAAACATAACATCATCAAAGAACTTATTTTTCTGGTGCTTACTCAAATCATTAGGAATTATTTTGCGAACCAAATAATTCGCATAATCAGCATACCAAGGGACTTCAGAAATAGCTAAAATATACTCATCCACAAAATGCTCTTTAATCTCACAACTATCATGCTGCAAAGAAGACTCTAGTTTGGATAGATGATCTACTACTTGGCTTTCTGTTCCTTTTCTATCTTTTATCTCTCGATCAAACTCTTGTAGCAACAAGATCCATCTAATCAACCTATGCTTAGCTTCTTTTTTATCAAACAAGTATTTAAGTGCAGAATATCAGTAAACACTATCACCTTAGTCCCAATCAAATATGAACGAAACTTATGAAATGCGAAAACAATAACCAAAAGTTCTTTCTCAGTCACAGTATAGTTTAACTGACTGCTATTCAAGGTTTTACTTGCGTAATAAACAGGATGAAGAACTTTACCTTTTCGTTGACCCAACATCACACCTACAGCAAAATCACTTGCATCACACATTAGTTCAAATGGCAAGTTCTAATTTGGTTCAATTATGATAGGTGTTGAGCTAAGTGCATTCTTAAGTGTCTCAAAAGCTTTCAAACAACGTTCATAAAAAACAAAGGACCGATCGACTTCCAACAATGGACACAAGGGTTTAGAAATTTTCGCACAATCTTTTTATAAAACGATGGTAGAAACCCGCATGTCCTAAGAAACTTCTAACACCTTTTACATTTGTAGGAGGGGGTAGTTTAGTAATCAAATCTTGGCCCTATCGACCTCAATTCTTTTTCCTGAAATCTTGTGACCTAGGACTATACCTTCACGTACCATAAAATGGCACTTCTCCTAATTAAGCACAAGGTTAGTCTCTTCACACCTTTTTAAAACATTCTCTAAGTTCTCTAAACAAACATTAAACGATTCACCAAACACGGAAAAATCATCCATGAAAATCTCTACCGTGTTTTCTATCATGTCTGAAAAAATAGCGGTCATGCATCCCTGGAAGATTGCGTAAGCGTTACAAAGACCGAACGACATCCTTCGTAATGCAAATGTCCCATGGGGACACGTGAACGTAGTCTTTTCTTGGTCCTCCGGAGCTATTGTAATCTGGTTGTAACCCGAATAGCCGTCTAGGAAGCAATAGCACTCCTTCCTTGCAAGACGATCAAGCGTCTGGTCAATAAAAGGAAGTGAAAATGGTCTTTTTGAGTTACCTTGTTTAGGCGACGGTAGTCCATACACACTCTCCAACCAGTTATCGTCCATGTTGGGATAAACTCGTTGTCATCATTTGTAATCACCGTCATACCACCCTTCTTGGGAACGCATTGAACCGGGCTAACCCAGTTCAGAAATCGGGTAGATCACCCCGGCGTCTAACCATTTCATGATCTCCTTCTTGACCACCTCTTTCATTTTGGACTTAAGCCTCCTTTAGAACTCAATAGAATTGGTGGCTCTTTCCTCCACGATGATTTTGTGCATACGAAATGTAGGGCTAATTCCTCTAATGTTCGGTATAGTCCATCCAATAGCCCTATTATTCATGCAAAAGCATCTAAGTCTTCCACAATCATTTCTTGGAGTTCCTCCATGATTGCCCCTATTGCAGACCAGTCTCTAACTTCATCTGGGAGCCGCATTACATCAAGGACGTTGAAGGTTACCTCTTCATCACTGACCTTCATCGTGATCTCTACTTTCCGAACATTGAATATTGTGTCTCCAGTTACTAAACACGGCCTCCCTATAATGATTGGCACCTCAAGATCTGCTTCACAATAAAAAATTATGAAATCGGTGAGAAAAATAAACTTATCGACTTTAACAAGCACATCTTCTATTTTTCCTTCCGATTTTTTATGGACCTATCAGCTAGTTGTAAAGTGACAGTAGTGGGACGAGATTCTCCTATATTTAACTATTTAAAGACAGAAAGAGGCATAATATTAATGCTTGCTCCTAAGTCACACAATGATCTTCCTAGGTTCTTACCTTCTATTGAGCATGGGATATTAAAACTACCTGGGTCCTTACATTTAACAAGCAATGGATTCCCTAGAGCATCACTACTACACTTTTTTAAGGCTACCTTCTCATGCTCACCTAATTTCTTACGCTTAGATATGATGTCTTTTAAAAACTTGGTGTAGTTAGGCATCTGTTATAAAGCATCAATGAGAGGTATATTTATATGCAACTGTTTTAGAATCTCAATGAACTTCTTAAAATGCCTATCATGATTATTTTTCACTAGCCTTTGGGGGAAGGGTGAAGGAATCTTAATATTACCTACCTGTGGAGTAGTACTAGGTACTACTTGATTACCTTTATCCGCCTTCTTAACTTTTTCATCTGAACTTATGGGTTCTGCTTTCTCTTCTCGTTGTGGATTGGAGGTCGACGCAGCAACAGGTGAAACTGCATCAGTTCCTTTGTCTGGGAGTGAGGGTCCATCATAACTTAGTCCGCTTCTTGTGATAACCGCCTTACAATGGTCCTTTCTCTGATGGTCTCTCTTCGAGTTCTCCGTGTGTCCAGACAATGTACCTTGAGGTCTAGATTTTTGGTCATTTGCTATCTGCCCCACTTGCATCTCCAAGTTTCTTATCGTAGCATCAATTATTGCCCTACTACCACCTTGTTGAGTAGTATTTTGAGCTCTTTGTTGATTGTATTGTTGAGGATGCGACACCGATTGAATTGCCAAGAGGAGTGTAATTTGTAAAACAATAGAGGGTTCAAGCATCGCCGAAGTGGCGGTTTTGGTTTCCTTCTCCGTTGTCAACTGCTTTAGCATTTGGTTCATAGCTACCATTTGGGCTTACATTGAAGCTACTATGTCCAACTCAAAGACTCTGGTTCATACTTGCTTATTTGGCAATTACTTTCCTATTTTGCCTTGGTCATTAATGTCTGTCATCTTGTTGAAAATGTCAATCATATCATTTACCGACTTTTTTAACAATGAGCCATTGGCTGTGGTGTTCAACATCATTCTCGATGAACGATCCAATCCTCTATAGAATTGCTCAATCTGCACACGTACGGGCAATCCATGGCTCGGGCATCTTCTAAGTAATTCCTTAAAGCACTCCCAAGCTTCTTGAGCTACGTCATTCTCCTTTTGTCGAAAAGCCACGATGTCTTCTCGAAGGTCTGCGTTGCTAGTCAAAGTATGGTACTTTGCCAAAAATTTCTCCGTCAGTTTCGTCCATGTGTTGATAGAATTTGGTTCTAGCGCGTTTAGCCAAGTCCTTGCACCATCCCTGAGAGAAAAAGGAAACATTTTTAATCTTAGTGCATCCTTAGAGACACCAGGAAGTTGAAATGCATTAGCTATTTCAATAAAGGATTTGAGATGGGAGTAAGGATCTTCGTTAGTTAGTCCTTCATACTTGCCCATTGTCTACAACATCTGGAACGAAACTAGCTTAAGCGCGAACTGTGTGGCGTGGGGTAAAGGATTATTTATCCCTGAATTTAAGTTATGGAATGCATGAGTAACATAATTCTGCATCGCTACATCTCGTTATCTGCTAGAAGGATCGGATTAGGCACTTCTTCTACTCGGTTTGCAGCTCCTTCACTTGTCATATCTCCATTCACAAGTGGATTTTGTGGAGGTGGAGGATCTTGTGGATTTCTATTCATCTCGATGGTCTCTTCTTCAACTTCTCCTTCTTCAGCTTCTTTCTCTTTTTGACTTTCTATTTCTTTTCTCAACCTCTGGTCACTGATTACGCTTGTTTACATGCGTAAAAAGAAGGTTTTAGATGCTGTTTTTACTATGTTTTAGCTTTGTTTCGGATTTTTCTCGGTCGTTTGAGTTCCAATTCATGCAAAATTTATATATGATGGTTTGTGGTTGGCTTATATTATAT
>NW_019104769.1:139164-150785 GCF_001995035.1 Momordica charantia
TTGCTGTATTTTCTTCAATATGTCTTTCTAAATTCCCGTCTCTAGCCCGGTTATGGATAGTTAGCCTTTTATTTCTAAAAATGGTTTCTAAGAAGTAGTGTTTTTGCTTTCCATTCATTGCTCAACATGTTTTCTCAAAAAGTTAGGATTTAGAGAAGGCCACTGTAAGTCTTAACAAGTCAATACTGAAAAGGTTGCTTATTTGCATTGTTGAGTGGTTAAACCGAGGAGAGGAGCGCCTTAGACATAAGGGTTCCGCTTAAGTAGCCTAGACATAGGACCTTAACCCGAGGTTGCGACTATTTCCATCCTAAAACTAAGATATCTCTCGTAATAGACATATTAGGGAATATCTTAGGACTTTGAACTTGCATAGACATAAGTCAAGTGAAAAGCGTAGTCGTTGGTTCCTAAAGTAAAATGCATATCGTCCTTAGCATATTCTTGATTCTTTGTTGGCTAACTTGAAGTAATTCGGGCTAGGTTTTATCATTGTAAGTCCAAATCTCAAATCCAAAACAATTATTTGTGACCACTTCCCATTCACTATTCTTTAAAACTTTAGAGTTTGGAAATTATTTAGAAGTCCTTGAGGATCGATACTTGGATACTCCATCCATTTTATATTACTCTGACAGGTGTGCGCTTGCATCTATATAATTGTTACCACGCTTAGTGCGTGCGTTCAGCAAACAACCAGTCAGTCACGCCTTATCCTCTTAAGGGTTCTTTTAATCTCCGGATCAAAGGTCAGCCAACCAGACCCTGTGCTCATTACACAACTCCCTTAAAGGTTAGATATAACAATTAAGTCCAATGACAGAGGTATGCAACAATCACACATGAAATAATTCACTTGAAAAGAGTATGGTTTTGAAAAAAAAAAGTCCCCGGAACGGCGCCAAAAACTTGTTGGTACTTTCTCTACCTTCAAAAATATTAGAGACTCGTGCAAGCGCACACGGTCACCAGTAATACCTGGTAGTAATCCAAGGTCAAATCCTCAAGGTCTTGTTGCTTTTCAAAATCAAGTAATGTCGTGAAATGGTTCAAATATGCAATTCTGATATCGGAAAAAAATAGTGATGAAATGTTGTTGTTTGGGGTTTTAACTAGCAAGCAATTTAATAAAACTCAACCTGTTTGCTTCTTACCTTCGTCTTGATCCAAAACATGGAAAACACATTATGTTGGGGAAATTGCGCCAGACACAATTCCTGACTTTTCTTTGGATTTGCGTTCTACACTTTCACTACCACTTTTGCTTGCTGCAGAGACTAGGGTAACCTACAATCATATGCCTATGTGTGATTACAATCATAGAGAATATCTACCAACTCACTTACATTATAGGTCATAGGGTCTATGTCTAGGACCATGTTTTATGCGCTTATGCCTAAGTCACATCCCATATTGGTTTCTTATTGTTTTACCTAACTCACCTTTCCCAAGGTTGGGCTTTGGTGTATAAATCAAGTTCCAACTGGCGAAATGGAAAAAAACACGTAAAGAGAGGTTTTTAGAAACCAACCCAAAAAAGTGCCAGACACAATTCTGGGCAAATCCCGAGCGTGTTGAAAATCAAATCATTTTGACTAAGGGATTTCACCAAAAGGTTGATAACTAAGAATATAATTAAAGGAAAGTAAATGCACGAAAACATAAAGGAAGTATTTTTCATTGAATTTAAATAAATAAATAAGCCGTACAATGAGTTATAGTTTGACCCTCTTCTCTCTCGAGCGTGAAGGGAGTTGAAACACGCTGAAGAACTTTAAAAGAACATAATGAACAAAGAAGGAAAGTAAGAACTTTAATTAAAAGCAATACAAAAGGTAAAAGCGTGAAAAACAAAGAAATGAACAACTAGAACATAGACATAAACCCTAAAAACGTGTTCTACAACTAGGGAGCAACTAAAAGAAGATGAAATGAAGCTTGGAACAGATGGATTTCTACTGATGGGATAGCTTCCTTTTATAGCACCATAGGTTCGTTGAAACTGCCCTCCATTTTAGGTGAAAATGAGTTGAGATTCACCTAACCACCTCACTTGTACTTGGACTCACGGTTTTGAACATGTGGGAATGTCCTTTTGCCCTTCATTAATCAAAACGTGCGTTTTGACATTTTGTTCTCCAAAAATGCGACGGGGCAATTCTGCAAAAACAGATTTATGTTATTTTCTTCCAACTTTGACCGCATTTATCTCATATTTTTCCTAAAGTACCATAGATTGACTTTTGTCTAGAAATGTTCTATGTATGTTCTACTTTAAGAATAGTGGTTATTTTTTTTTTAAATAATAATGGGAAAGGGGTAAAAAATGTGGTGAAACAGAACTACCAACACATATTTCTACAGTAAAAAGTCAACCCTAACAAGTAACCATGATCCTATTAACGACTTCGGTTTGTCCATCCGTTTGTGGGTGACAAGTTGTTGAAGATAGTAGTTTTGTTCCCAACTTTCCGCACAATACCTTCCAAAAGTGACATAAGAACTTAACATCCCTATCACTAACAATAGTTCGAGAAATGCCATGTAACTTAACCATTTCTTTAAAGAATAGATTCGCAACTTGTTTGGCATCATTAGACTTTAAACATGGAATAAAATGTGCCAGCTTGCTAAAGATATCCACCACCACAAAAATACTATCCTTTCCTCTTTTTGACCTTGGTAACCCTAGCACAAAATCCATAGATATATCTAACCATGATGTTATGAGAAAGGGTAAAGGCGTATATAACCCGTGTGGCATAGTCCTAGACTTGGCTTGCTTGCATGTTATACAAGTCTCACATACCTTATTGACATCATGTCGCATTTTGGGCCAAAAGAAATGTTCGACAAGCATGTCCAAGGTCTTGGCAGCTTCAAAGTGACCCATAAGTCCTCCTCCGTTTGCATTCTTTTGACAAGTAGCTCTCGTGTGGATCTTTGGGGAATGCACAACTTGGCCTTCTTGAATAGGAATCCTTCAAACATAGTATAAGGCTAAAAAATTCCTCCATTAGTACAAATCTCAAAAGGACTAGCAAAATATGGTTCAATAGCATATATGGACTTGAGGTTCTCAAACCTTACGAGTTTGGTATTCAAAGTAGAGAAAAGAAAGTACCTCCTCGATAGTGCGTCGGCCACTATGTTCTCCTTACCTTTATTGTACTTGATCACATATGGAAATGTCTCTATGAACTCCAACCACTTGGCGTGCCTTCGGTTGAGTTTTTCTTGGCTCTTCAAATGCTTCAAGCTTTCATGATCTGTATGGATGACGAACTCCTTCGGCCATAGGTAGTGTTGCCAAGTTTGCAAAATTCTTATCAATGTGTATAGCTCATTGTCATACGTTAGGTAGTTCAAAGTTGCTCCACTAAGCTTTTCACCGAACTACGTGATCGGTCTTTGGTTTTGCATCAACACGGCTCCTATTCCAATGCCACTAGCATCACATTCAATTTCAAACGTTAGTTCAAAATTAGGCAAAGCAAGCAAAGAGGCATTACATAAACGAGATTTAAGAGTGTTGAAGGATTTATCTTGTTCGAGACCCCACTGAAACTTCACATTCTTCTTGACTAGCTCGTTGAAGGGAAAGGCAATCAAACTAAAATCTTTGATGAATCGCCAATAGAATCCGGGTAGACCATGGAAGCTTCGTATCTCACTTACGCTTTGAGGGGTCGACCATTCTTGATTTGCTTTGATCTTTTCTTGGCCACCACGTTTTGTTTCTTACTTTTCCAAGAAACTAAATTACCTCCGACAAATACACAATATCCTGAGGTTGATCTTCTATCTTCCTTAGAACCTGCGCAATCAACATCTGAAAAACATTCAATATTAAGATGACCATGATCTTTATATAACAAACCACGTCCAAGAGCACCTTTCAAATAACATAAAATATGTTCCAATGCGATCCAATGGTAAGTTGTAGGAGAACTCATAAACTGACTCATAATACTAACTGGATAAGCTATGCCTTCCCTACTAATCTCCTATACTTCTCAAGATCCTTCAACAACTCCCCTTCCTTTGTAAGTTGTAAATTAGGTATCATTGGGGTACTACGCGGCTTAGCAGCTAACTTTCCTGTTTCAGTTAACAGGTCAAGTACATATTTCCTCTGTGATAAGAGAATCCCCTTCTTGCTTCTTATTACCTCAATTCCTAAGAAATATTTCAGCACTCCCAAATCCTTCGTATGAAATTAACTATGAAGGAAAGTTTTGAGTGATAGGATGCCTGATGAATCATTACCAGTAATCACAATATCATCAACATATACAACCAGTAAGATAACACCAGACTCAGTTTGTTTATAGAAGACAGAATGGTCTGACTTACTCTTCTTCATTCCAAAGTTCTCAACCACCTGACTGAATTTTCCAAACCATGCTCGTGGACTTTGTTTCAACCCATATAAGGATTTACGAAGACGACATACCTTTCCATTCTCCCCCTGAGCAACAAACCCTGGTGGTTACTCCATGTACACTTTCTCTTGAAGATCACCATGGAAGAAGGCATTTTTAATATCAAGCTGATGTAACGGCCAATGGTGAATAGATGCCAAAGAAATGAATAACCTAACAGAAGTCAATTTAGCAACAGGAGAAAAAGTATCACTATAATCAATTCCATAAGTCTGCGCGTATCCTTTAGCAACAAGGCGAGCTTTCAAACGGGCAATGGATCCATCAGGATGAACTTTAAGAGTAAACACCCATTTACAACCGATAGGTTTTTTTTCTGCAGGAAGAGACACTAAATCCCAAGTACCATTGTCATCTAAGGCAGTCATTTCCTCCAACATAGCATCCCGCCAACCAGGATGAGACAAAGCTTCATGAACAGTTTTAGGAACATATACAGACTCAAGGGATGCAAGAAACAAACAAGTAGGTGAGGACAAATGGTTATATGAGACAAAAGAAGAAACAGGATAAGTACATTTACGCTTACCTTTTCTAAGAGAAATTGGAAGGTCATCACTTATTCCTGGATCCTCGGGCAAAGAAGCTGCTGGTATAGGGCATGAGTCCGTTGGAGGTTGCCGACGAGAATAAACTTGAGTAATGGTGGGAAGAGAAGGATCAGACACATAGGAAGATGTATTGCTAGGAAGCTCTTAAGTGGATGAGAGACAATGAAATATACAAGAAAGTCATAATCTTCTTGTGAACTCTCCCCCTGACTGGTAGTCAAAGATGATGAAAAAGGAGTATTTCCAAAGAATGTAACGTCAGGAGAGACAAGATATCTATTGAGATAAGGACAATAACATCGATACCCTTTTTGAACACGAGAATAACCAAGGAAAATGCATTTCAAGGACTTAGGGTCCAATTTGGTGAGCTGAGGGCGAACATCACGAACAAAACAGGTGCAACCAAATATTTTAGGTTTAATAGGAAATAAAGGTTGCATAGGACATAGAGTACGATAAGGTATTTGACCCTTAAGAACTGATGAAGGCATGCGATTAATCAGGAAGCAAGCCGTCGAAATAGCATCGGCCGGAAAATATTTTGGAACATGCATTTGAAACATTAAGGCCCTTGCTGTTTCGAAAAGATGTCTATTTTTTCATTCTGCAACTCCATTTTGAGACGGAGTATCGACACAGGAGGATTGGTGAAGAATAATTCACTCAAATAAGAGCCAAGAGCTCCAGAAAAATATTCTTTAGCATTATGACTTCATAGAACTTTAAGAGAGCCACCAAATTGAGTTCGAATTTCAGCATGAAAGTTACGAAAATGAGAAAGTAACTCAGAACGATGTTTCATTAAATATAACCCCAGTTACACGGGAAAAATCATCGACAAAGGTAACAAAGTACCGAAACCCACCTTTGGACTCAATAGGACACGGACCCCAAACATCAGAATGAACTAATTCAAAAAAGGTAGTAGCTCGTTTATTGACTATAGGATACAAACTAAGACGATGAAACTTAGCAAATTGACATGACTCACAATCTAAAGAGTGCAAGCTATGAAATTGAGGACGAAGACTCTTTAACATGGGGAGAGATGGCTGACCCAAACGACAATGTTCTTTGAAAGGAGTTGGCACTCGAGTGCAAACAGTGGCTGTAGGTATTTGTGTATCAAACGTGTAGAGGCCATTGGATTGACGCCCTTTACCAATAGTCTTCTTCGTCGTAAGATTCTGAAATAGGCAATAACCAGGGAAGAATAAGACAACAATTAAAATCACGGGTGAGTTTACTAACAGAGATCAAATTAAAAGAAAATTGTGGTAAATTTAAAACAGATGTTAGTGAAAGGGATGTGGAAAGATGAACTGTGTAAGAGCCAAGAACAGGAGAAGTTGTGCCATTTGCTATGGTAACATCAGGCAAAGATGTAGATGGGGAGAAATTAGCAAATAAGTTAGGGTTACCTGACATATGATTTGTCGCACCAGAGTCAATGACCCATTTTGATGTGGAGGAAATAAGACAATTCACTGGTGTTACCTGACTCAGCGATGGCGGTAATCGGATTAGAGGACGATGCCGTCAATGACTCTTGATACTGTTGGAACTTAGCAAATTCTTCCGCAGGAATTGTAACTAACTTGCCAACATTATCAGGAATAGATGCAACATGGGCAGACTGTGTTTTCTGACCTTTATTCAATAGCTTTCTACATTCTCGTTTTGTATGACCAGGCTTATGGCGATAATTGCAAAAAATAATATCTCCTGAATTTGACTTTGGAGCACTAGAACGTTGAGCGTTCGAAGTCGTGGAATTCCCTTGGTAGGTATTACCTCTGTTTGCATTTGTACTACGTCTAACCAAAGCACTATTAGACTGAGATGACAAGATGGGTTGTGACTTCTCAACTCGAAGTACTCCAGTGTATGCCTCCTCTAAAGCTGGAATTTCCGAACCAGAGAGTAATTGGCCTTTGGCCATATCAAATCTAGGTGGAAGACCAAGAAGAAAACTGATAACTGCTAGTTGTTCGCGTTGGGCAAGCCGAACTTTTGCATCATTACTATCTGGGAGTAATGCATTAAACTTTGTGTAAATTTGTTTGTGTTCCATAAAGTAATTTGTAAGAGATTGGTCACCAAACTCAGGTTGGTAGAAGCACTTGCAGATTTCAAATATTCGACTAACATTTCCTTTTCTAGAATAAAGGAATTCTAAATATTTAAGTAACTCTTTAACGTACTCACATTCATTGACCAAGCCAATAATGTCACCCTCAATCGAATTCTTGATCTGCAGAACCAGTCGAGCATCATTCTGTAACCAAGCTTTCTTGCTCTCATCCTTAGGCGGATCCTCAGTTATGTGATCGTCCATATTAATACTTCACAAAAAAAGACGAACATTGATTTTCCATGAAGAATAGTTTGATCAATTCAACTTGTGTTCTGTGATTTTTGATATCATTGGGATCACCTCAGAAGTTACGATTGATTTCTTCTCAGCCATAACAAACAAGCGAACTTATTTGAACAAAACGACAGAACCAAACTAAACCACTTGAACCAAACAAAACAGTCGGCGGCGGCGGCGGCGGCGGTGATCGGCAACGGCGATGGTCGGCGGCAGCGGTGGTGGTGTTGGATAGCAATGAACAAAAACCCTAAGGCACAAAACGCACAAAACCCTAATGGGTCCAACACCCTAATGGGCACAAAACCCTAATGGGGATCAAAACCCTAATGGGCAGAAAACCCTAATGGGCATCAAAACCCTAATGGGCACAAAACCTAGAGCTCTGATACCATGTAGAGACTAAGGTTGGAGAGAATCCAATGTACTCTATTCTCATTATTAAAGTCTATATATATAGACAAATATACAAGGTTGACCTAATACTATAAGGAGAAGGTAAATGACAAATTAATATTAATACAAGAATATAAAATATACTAATATATACTCTAACAAAACAAAAGCTGAGATTAGCAAAAGATACTAATATATACTAATGTAGAAACCTAGGCTCTCTTCATGCAAAAGCTACACTTCTTGAGATTAGCAAAGAGCCTCTCGACCCTAAAGGTAACTAACACACACTTCACGTGTTCCACGTTCTCATCCAATGATTTAGAATATAGTAGCTAGGATGCATCAAAGTAAACCACAACAAATTTTCCTGGATATTCTCTCAAGACATGGTTCATTGCCTCATAAAAGTGCTAGGTGCGTTGGTCAATCCAAAAGGCATTACTAACCATTCAAACAAACAAAGTTTTGTTTTGCGGTCTTCCATTCATCACCTATTTGCATCCTAATTTGATAATATCCGAATTTTAAATCAATTTTAGTGAACAAACTACAACCATGGAATTCATCAAGCATATCATCTAACCTTGGTATTGGATGTCTATATTTAATGGTGATCTTGTTAATAGCCCTACAATCTACACACATGCGCCAATATCCATCCTTTCTAGGCATAAGTAAAACGGGAACGCTACAAGAGTAAGAGATTCTCTTACATACTTGTGAGCAAGCAACTCCTCCACTTGCTTTTAGATCTCTTCGACCTCCTTGGGGATGGTTCGATACGCCGATCGATCGGGAATTTGGGATGTCGAAACGAAATCGATTTTTTGTTTTATTCCTCTTAATGGTGGGAGCTCCTTAGGCATTTCTTCGGGAAACACGTCCTTGAATTCCTGTAAAAGCTTAACAAAAACACTAGGCAATGTATGTTGAAGTTATAAAGTTAGGAGACACGTACCTTTGCACATAAACATGAGGAGCATTTGGTTATAACACAAGGCTTTCTTGATCTCACTTGAACCTACCATGAGACTCACGATCTTCTTACCTTTTATAGGAGGTTTGTCCTTTTCTTGTCGAGCTTGAGCAATCTTCTTGATCTCGGCCTCCTTTCTTCTTTCTTCCAACTTCTTTTGGTCAGTCCTTACCTCCCTTGGAGATAATGGTAGTAGTGTGGTTTTTGTACCGTTAAATGAGTATTTGTTGTGAAAACCATCATACCTCACTCTCTTGTTATATTTCCAAGGTCGTCCAAGTAGCAAATCACATGTGTGCATGGGTACAACGTCGCAAATAACTTCGTCTCTGTACCTTCCTATAGAAAAAGGAACTAAGACTTGGTGTTGGACCTTGATTTCCCCACTATTTGTCAACAATTGTAGATCATATGGTCATGGATGGGGTGTGGTGGTTAACTTTAACCGTTCCACGGTGTCGGTACTAATGACATTAGCACAACTTCCACTATCAATAAGGATACTACAAGGGATAGCTTTAATAGTGCATCGTGCATAGAAGAGGTTGTCTCTTTGCTCTCCCAAGGTATCTTCCTTTGGTTGCGCACTGAGGATCCTTCTAGCAACTAAGGCATACTTGCTTGACGTACTTGCTCCTTCTCCGTAGGTGGCTTCTATCCTCCTTAGTGACTCCATCCTACACAAGTAAAGGTTAGTATAAACAAAGAAAATTTATCTCTCACTCCCTTACTTATCCTTTCGGCTTCCTCTCGTTTGGTAGGGTGAGTATAAGCCTACAAGCAACTTTGCAAATATATATATATATATTATGACTAAGGGTGAATGGAATAGATGATAGCAAAGATAAGAATCAAATGTTAACAAACAAAGACCAAATGAAATTAAGAAACAAAAGATATCAAATGATGATTAAGAAGGATGAGACAAGATATAAACAAAACAAGATAAATGACACCTTAAGCCTAATGCTTTTGGTTTCTAAAGACTTGACAACAATATGCAAGTTGATGTCAAAGCTAAACAAAGAAAAACTATGCAATAAAAATCAATGAAATAAAAAATAAACATAATAGATGTACAGAAACCCACTTTATAGTACAACACACATAAAAAGATTTTCTTACTAACAAACAGTGAACTTGGTGGCAAGAGGGGTATCTTTGGATGAAGGGTGCGTGATGTATACAACTCAGATGGGGCTCCAACCAGTGGCAAATGGTAGCACAACCAGCGTACATGATGTATGTGGGCTGTCAAAAGGTTTGGAATTCGTTGGAGGGGGCTGCTCTTTCAAACAAAATTATGGGGCTGCTATTTCAAAGAAAATTCTAGGGCTGCACAAAGGCCTCTCTCGGGTAGCCCAGTGGGTTAGGTGGCTGTTCTCCTTCTTTTTGGCTGTCAAAATTTGTCAAAATAATCCAACAATATTTTTAAATCAAAATATAATCAATGTTAGGATTATTTGCAAAAAAGAAATCGATTTGGACAATATTTGATTGCCCAAATATTTTCCCAAAATCGTCCAGCTTCAAATATGGAAAATTTTATGCTTTGAAATCTTCTCTTATTTCGCCAATAACTTCTGCTACAGAACTCGGATGGTGGCGATCTACATGTCCCTGAAAAGCTCTTTCAAAGACCTTTAATTTGGTACCTGATGTGGCTTTATTTAGCAAAAAGGTCAGCAAGATATGATTCGTTGAAGTTGGAACTATGTACTCTTGACTACTGCAGGATTTTCTAGAAAATAGTTTTTACAAAAAACTCGATAACTTCTAAACTACAGATTAAAAATTAATGATTATGGGCTCTCTTAAAAGCTAACTCAGAGTTCTTTCGAATGGCATAAATTTCACTCAATTTAGACTTTGGAGCAAAAAGTTAAGAATTTTTTAAGTTGGCTCTTGGTTTTGTGCTCTCTGCAGGTTTCTCTCAAACTCTGAGGTTGAAAGAAAAATTGGTAACATTGGAAATAGGGCTCTGAATAAAGTGAAACTTGTTTTGTTGGAAAGCTTTTGAGGTGTTGAACACAAGCAAACAAGTTTTGTGCACTTTAAAGTAATTTTTGAAATCAAAATTTCTTTTACAAGAATAATAGATCAAAAGTTGGCACGCGGAATAACAAGAACAATGAAACTTTTCTTTTATGAGATTTTCGAAAAAAAGGAATGAAAAGATATTTAAAGACTGAAAATAAACATATATCCCAGTCTAGAGCCTAAGCTTGGATATCAAATGATACGTGACGATCCAAGTGTATTGAGCTACTCGAGCCACAAGCCACATGAATCCAATCGTATAGTTGGTTCAACCCGAAAGGCTAAGAGTTAGAATATTACCTTTGCAGCCATTACCTTGAGTAGACAGAATACTCACTATGCTCGAGGCCGGAAACAGTCCAAAAGTTTGATGACCAATTAAACAAGCATGCTCCGATGGGTCAAATACGAAAACCAAAGTTCAACCACACAAAGGGATTCGAAATTTGAAGGGGGTTTGCACACGGCAAAGGGAAAAACACTCTATATTTTTATTCAAATTGTCATTCAAAAGATGCCTCAACAATTACGGGGTACACGCCTATATATAGGCCAAGATCCTTGGTCTTTTAAGGAAATAACAAATATTAAAAAGAAAATAAAAATTGATAATTCTAAGAGTTGCAAAACTTGCCTAAAGTTGGAATTTAAATTTGATAAATAAAATGAAAATAAAACAAATCCAAATTCAAATCAAATCCCATAAAATAAACCAAAATCATAAGGAAATATTTTCCTTATATCGGATTGAGTGGGGGCCAAGGTAAGGCTGTGCAGTCGGTTGGCGTGCGCGGAGACAAGGCTGACATGGTTGGCACGCGCATGGGTGGTAG